>ONZH01012959.1:0-216977 GCA_900303285.1 Rhinella marina | reverse complement strand
CACTGAGAGGATGGCTGTGATGGGATCTGCAGTGTATGGTGCATCCTGACAGGAGGTGGTATTGGGGTCACGGTTCTTCCAGGCCTGTTGGTGTTGCCTTTCCATGTGCTTTCGCATGGATGTTGTCTCGAGATTATCACCCCTGCCACGACTGACCCTCTCATTGCACAGCAGGCACAAAGTGATGTGCTTATCTTTCCCCAGGCGGAAGAACTGCCAGACGACTGAGGACCGTGGTTTGCTGACAGCCACAGGGGGTCTTGCTGCCTGTTGACTGCCACTGCTGCCTGAGGGTGCCCTCTCAGGACCAAGGCTTTGAGAGGGTGATCTCTGCCTGGTAGCTTGGCTTCTACCCCTCCCTCTTGTGCCTCGGTTCCTTGCAACAGTGGGATGTTGCTGCGTCGGTGGCAACTCTATTTCCTCCCCTGATGATGAGGATGAAGCTGCTTGAGGGCGCCATGTCCGATCAGCGACATCATCGTCAAACTCGGCACCACTGCTACTTTCCTCCGGTGGCTGGGACAGAATATCAGGTGTGGCACTGGATGCCCCTCCCTGGCTCTGTTCTTACTTGACCAGTGGCCGTCAGGGGTAGCTGCACCCTGCTGCCACGCCTGTTACCCCGGCTGCCACTGGGCCTGGTGCTGCCACTTCTCCTACCCTCACCGCCTGCTGTTGCACTTCTTGCCTGGGAAGTGCTGGAAGTAGGACGCTTGGACATATTTTTATTGTGTGGGGGAAAATTAAATGATGTATTTTTTTATACTTTTTTAAACTTTATTTTTTTTATAACTTTTTTTAACTTTTTTTTTTAACTTTTTTTATAACTTTTTTTTTATTTTATTTTTTTAATTTTTTTTGTTGCGGCTAAACGGGGTTGACAGCACCCAACTGAGCAGCAACGTGTAGCGTGTACGGTCACGGAACAGGAATGCTACTTGTCCTGACTCTTTTCTCTCACTACTTTTTTTTTCTCACTCTATCTCTCCCTAGATGTCACAATTTTTTTATTTATATGACTTCCTCTCCCTATCTCTACCTATCTCTTGCTTTCTCAGCCTCTTTCCCTATCTATCACCTTAACTTCTATATCTAGCTTTCTCTTCCTCTCTCCTGCTTCTCTCACTAAGGCCTCTTTCACACTAGCGGCAGCACGGATCCGGCACCTAAAGGGTGCCAACGGATCCGTGCTGCCGCTGATACATGTGTGGAGCCGGAGCAGCTTTCCGGCCCCACACATGTTGACAGACATTGGGACAGAAATACATACAGACATACATACACATACATACATAAATACAAACACATACACACTTACATACTCCAGCCCGGGACGCCGGCAGCACGTCTTCACGCGCCTCCTGCGCGCAGTGATGATGATTCCCCACAGCGCCCTCTGCTGGGCGCAGTGGGGAAACGTCATAGCTGCGCGCAGGAGGCGCGTGAAGACATGCTGCCGGCGTCCCTGCCTGGAGTATGTGAGTATGTATGTGTTTGTATGTATGTATGTATGTGTTTGTGTGTGTATGTCTGTATGTATTTCTGTGTAGCCCGATCCGGAATGACCCCCCATTGCAAGTCAATGGAGGACAGATCCGGATTACTGGTGTGTCACACCAAACGGATCCGTCCCCATTGACTTGCATTGGGGGGACATTCCGGATCCGTCTTGGTGCGGATGCTTGGACCGGAGAGAAAACCGCAGCATGCTGTGGTTTGTTCTCCGGTCTGAAGACGGAACGGAATGCTTTCAGGAGCATTCCGTTGTCTTCAGTTCAGTTGTCCCCATTGACAATGAATGGGGACAAAACTGAAGCGTTTTATTCCGGTATTGAGCCCCTATGACGGAACTCAATACCGGAATTTAAAAACGCTAGTGTGAAATTAGCCTAACCCTTTCTATTTCTTCTGTATCTCTCCCTGTATCTATCTACTTGTTTGATTTTCTATCTATCTATATCTTTTCTCTAACACTAATCTGCAGCTCCTATCCCTCTGAAGTCTTGAGACGCACTGACAAGATGTCGGCGCACTCAGGCACTTCAGGGGCTGTGGGGTGACGTCACACATTTTTTTTTTTTCACAGAAAACCAGGATACAAGGGATTATAGGAGTAATAATCCCTTGTATCCTGGTCTATTCTGTGAAAAAAGTTAAGTTTTGCGTTACCGTTCTTTTTTTCCAGATTCGTTACGAACTTTTCAAAAGTTCGGTTCGGTGATGAACCGAACGTTTTGCAAAGTTCATAACGAATCTGGTTCGTTACGGTTCGGTTCGCTCATCCCTAGTAACAGCTGAACACTGGTGTATTACCCTACAGAAACTGTGAATACATATATGTAGATGGGCTATATAGTGTAACTCAGGATTAGTATAAGGCTAGGGCTACACGGTGACAGTTGTCAACACGGTTGGATTTCTTGCGACTGCCGCGGCGATCCCATTCATCTCTATGGGATCCTCGCTACTCAGGGATCCTGGCTGCGACGGGTGTCGCGCGACAACTGTCGCCGTGTAGCCCTAGCCTAAGATTAGTTAAAAATATATTTGCAATGCTGTTTTGCTATTTATGTTCACAGTGTTTTTAAAGAAAGAATGCAAAGGTATTTTAATCATATGACATCTGTCATTCCAGTAACTTCAAAGCAAATGTATACTTTAGCACAGTGATTTTCAACCTTTTTTGAGCCGCGGCACACTTTTTACACTTAAAAAATCCCGGGGCACACCACCAACCTAAATGGCACAAAATGACACTAAAACAGTACATATTATACATATAGTTAATAATATAGATTCTAAATGTATTTATACTCACTCAGTGTGAAACCTGGGCCTGTTTCGATGAACACAAAAGGGATATCCTGGCAGGAATGGTGGAAAGACACACACGAAGCTCTTCCTCAACAGTTCTCAGTCTCTCCCTGTTTTTAGTTTTTATCGCAGTCAAGCTTGAAAAGCCCAGCTCACATAGATATGTGGTTGAAAATGGGAGCACCTCAGATCAGCTTAATGTGCCCCCATCAGACCTCAGATCAGCGTATTGTGCCCCCCATCAGACATCAGATCAGCGTATTGTGCCCCATCAGACCTCAGATCAGCGTATTGTGCCCCATCAGACCTCAGATCAGCGTATTGTGCCCCATCAAACCTCAGATCTGCATATTGTGCCCCCATCAGACCTCAGATCTTCCTACTGTGCCCCCATCAGACCTCAGATCAGCGTATTGTGCCCCCCCATCAGACCTCAGATCAGCGTTATTGTGCCCCATCAAACCTCAGATCTGCATATTGTGCCCCCATCAGAACTCAGATCAGCTAATGTGCCCCCATCAGACATCAGATCAGCGTATTGTGCCCCCCATCAGACCTCAGATCAGCGTATTGTGCCCCCATCAGACCTCAGATTAGCGCATTGTGCCCCATCAAACCTCAGATCTGCATATTGTGCCCCCATCAGACCTCAGATCAGCCTACTGTGCCCCCATCAGACCTCAGATCAGCGTATTGTGCCCCCCATCAGACCTCAGATCAGCGTATTGTGCCCCATCAAACCTCAGATCTGCATATTGTGCCCCCATCAGACCTCAGATCAGCGTATTGTGCCCCCATTCAGAACTCAGATCAGCTTAATGTGCCCCCATCAGACATCAGATCAGCTTAATGTGCCCCATCAGACCTCAGATCAGCGTATTGTGCCCCATCAGACCTTAGATCAGCGTATTGTGCCCCATAAGACCTCAGATCAGCGTATTGTGCCCCCCATCAGACCTCAGATCAGCGTATTGTGCCCCATCAAACCTCAGATCTGCATATTGTGCCCCCATCAGACCTCAGATCAGCGTATTGTGCCCCCATCAGAACTCAGATCAGCTTAATGTGCCCCCATCAGACCTAGATCAGCGTATTGTGCCCCATCAAACCTCAGATCTGCATATTGTGCCCCCATCAGACCTCAGATCAGCATATTGTGCCCCCATCAGACCTCAGATCAGCCCACCCAGCCACATAAGATAAAAATAAAAAACCTTTCTTACCTGTTCTGCGCTGCGGCTGCCCTCCGGTCTGCGCTCCGCTCTCTTCCCTGGCCCGCGCACACTATGACCTGACGCTGCGTGCAGCGTCAGGTCATAGTGCGCGCCGCCAGGGAAGAGAGCAGAGCGCGGACCGGAGGACACTGTAGGAAGCGTGACTGCGCATCGCTGCGCATTGCCGGGGAACAAAACACAGGGGGCACCATAGTTTGGGGAACTTTCCCCGCGGCCCACCCGACCATGTGTCGCGGCACACTAGTGTGCCACGGCACACTGGTTGAAAATCACTGCTTTAGCACACCATTATCAGTCTGGCCATGGTCATATTAAGTGGTAGTGATGTGTCACGTATAAAACATGATCCTACATGCTATCTACCTTAGGTTGGGTTCACATCAGCGTTATGGTTTCCGATTGTGTTTTCCTTTATAACATGGTTATAATGGAAAATAACGGAATCCATAACACGGATGCTGGATGTTGTTTCTGCCACAGTGAACCTTTTCCACAGGGAAAAATGGCATATTTTTAAATTTTATGCTCAGTAAATTAGAATAAATGTTATTTTTTGTGGGTTCAGCAACATTGCCTTTAACTTTATATACTGTGTGAACGAAGATTAAATATTGCGCCACAAAATTTTCCATAGGGTGTCAGTAGTACTTCCTATGACTGTGTATGAGATGACATTGCTTGTAACAATGACTTGGCACACAGTCAATACCAAACGTCACTGATATATGCATGAGATGTGAGTGTTCCAAAACAATGACTTCATGGTATAGGTATCTGGTATTTGTTGTCCATATGTAACCATGATTTGGATTATGCAAATGCCATAAACAGTAAGTTTATCAACTGTATTCATTTATCCAGGTTTTATTAAAGGAGTATTCCATTTATATTAAGTTATTCCCTATCCACAGAATAGGTGATAACTATTAGATTGGTGGGGGTCCTATTGGGACTCCCACCGATCATGAGAAGAGGTGTCCTATACCCATGAAGCCCCAGTTGGGCATATGATCAGCCGCTCATGCTGTACTCAAGAGTTGGTCTGATGAAGGGGCCTATTTGGCACTGAAATGCATTATCTAAAAGGAAACATATTCAATAAACGTTACTGTTCTACATCTGTCATCATGGACTTACCTGGTTGCCCCACCGCCGATCCCTGTAGGGTGAAGCCTGGCAGCACCGGCATACTGACACCCTAAAAACTGTTTTGGGTGTTGTGTTCCCAGCGCAACACTATCAGGTGAGTCTCTGTATTCAGCACATTTACTCCAGTATCCAGCGGTCCCAACGCTGCTCTCCCCTCTATTCTTTAAATCCTTTGGATAGGGGATAACTAAATATAACCGGAATACCCCTTTAATTCTCTTATAGCAGAACTAAGCTATTGATATTACATTTTCTTGGTATAATAATATATCTTAGATGTGCTGTGCTAGACTGCAGTGGAATACACATAATTGGCCTTTCTTCCTTTTGGGATTCACGTCCCCACCTATCCCTTGGTTGAACTTGATGGATTTATGTCTTTTTTCAACCGTATTTACTACTGTATGTAACTATGTACACACATGTATCTACTGACTCCAAAAAAACAGTAAATGTCCTTTTAGCAGCATTTATCAGAGGCCTAGGTGTAAAAATATGCTAATTAAAAGAACAAAAGTCTGGCTGCTAGTATTTTATATACTACTATATAATATTTTATAGTACTATAATACTATAAAACATAGCCCAAAAGAGCTACAGAGCAGTTACACACAGCAACCAATGAGATTTTAGCTTCCATGTTTTAATAGATTAGGAAATGAAAAAAGTGAACTGGTTGGTGACTAAAGGCAAATAGTGATTGTGAAATCTGGATCTGAGTGCCATATAACAGTGTTTTTCAGCCTTTCTAAGTCTAACATCTCTTAGTCAAAGAAATTTCAACCAAGTAGCTTCAAAGCTATGTTCCACTGCAATCTGAAAGGGTCTAAAAGTAGTTTTGACTATGCTAAACTACTAAAAGCTCTATGTAGAGGCTGGGGAGAGCAACACAAAAGTATCCTTTATGGAACCTTTAATATCAGGAGGAGTGAGAATATGAACTTTCATTCTGCCAGATTCTGCTCATAAGGGGGTATTCACATGACTGCAATTGTTTAGCGGTCTGCAAACAGAATTCACAAAACAAAGATACCAGCTGTGTGTTTGTCACATCATGCTGTGGACCCATTGGCTTCTATGTGCTTAGAACATGTCCTATACTTTGCCATGACAGGCGGACCACGGACCCATTGAAGTCAATAGGTCCGCACCGTGATGTGGCATACACACGGTTAGTATCCGTGTTTTGCGGATCTGCGGTTTGCAGACATCAAAACACTTACAGTCGTGTGAATGCCCCCTTATGTAGAGGTTAAGCTTCATTTTGAAGTGCACTCTGGTCTCTACATTGAGCTGCATCACGACCACTATCCTCTCCTCTGAGTGACAGTTGTAGAGGTCTCCTGGCTGAGTGTTAGAGCTGTCATTTAGAGCAAAGGGGAGGGGCTGTGATTCAGTTCAATGCAGAGGACATTTTACAGTGAAGATCCACCTTCTGGGCACTTAAAGGGTATTCCAGCTTTTTGATATTTATAACCTGGTTATTAATATCAGATCGACATCTGGCAGTCCTCAGGACTAGTAACTAAACAGTGGATTTAGCCATTGTGTAATACCTGAGTCGGATGTACTGCAGCTCTGCTCCCATTCACTTTAATGCAGCAGTAACCCTGCTGAAAACAGGTTGTGTCTGGTACTGCAGCTTAGCCACATTCACTTTAATGAGTTGCAATAATTGCCACAGAACATGGACAGACCCACCTCTCATTTCAAGAGTGAGGTGGTCAATCCCATACAAACCATGCTGTTGTGTTCTTTGGCCTGCAAACCATTAGTTCCCATCAACCATGACTAAACAATATGGCAGTTGCCTATTTACTGGTGTCCTATTGGCACATTAAGACAAGGAAAAAACAGCTGACAGATTTATTGTTGATTTTTTTTTTAGATTTAAATAGGATCTCATTTTGGCCTTCACTGTGAATGTCAAATGTTTCAAATGACTCTGGAATAATTTCAAGAAAGATGAAGTCACAGCAAAACTCTAGAGCATTGATGGAAAAGGTACATGACCATTATACAACATATAACGGACGATCATATACTTCCAAAGTGCTTCATTGCAGGCATGATTCTATGAGAAATTCCAGTGTCACAGGCTGTGGATTGCTAATAGATGTTGACAAGCAAGATCACATAACAGATGTCTTAAGTAGAAGACACATGCATGACATTGTCATTTATTCATTTTAAAACATCAAAAACTGCAAAACATGAGAGAACATATGTTTTACTTGTGACTTTATATAGGGCATTGTATAAGTATTACATATTTACTTCATTGTGATCCTGCCTTATTCTTCATTCTGTATTTTTATCTCTACCTCTAAAAGTCACAATTGACTACAATATGAAGGTATATAACATTACATCTACTGAGAAGTCATCACCATAGAGATGAACACTTTGTGTAGATAAATGCTAGATACCATGTACAAGAGGGACTGGATAAAAGCAGTGGCACCAAACGAAATATTAATTCCTTTGAAACTGGACACTCAGGCTTAGGTTCACATTCTGCCTGGAAGACAATAAATCAGCAACGTCAATGTCAACCATGTAGCCAACAAAAACAATTAGTGCAGGATAATCTGGAGTACATAAGCGAGTAAAGCTGACATATATTGTGACCTCCAGCAGTAAAATAAATGCTGTAGAGCATAGTACTGATCAAAGACCGGACATTGGGTGCTTTCACATGTTTTTTTTCCATAGCTACTGTTGGCCATGGGAAAGTTACTTTGTAATTGCTTCTACCATCTATCCATGGTGTTTCCATGGCAACCTCAACAAATGTAATTCAGCAATCAGAATCACTTTCAATTCCATACAGTCATATGTACATTTTGTATATACTACATATTGAAGTGTATTAACTGTAATTCTATATCAGATTTAATTTATCATAAGCCGAAAGCTTCCTGAAATGAGAGGAATGCTAAGTGCATGAAAAAGCCTAGACCGCTACAGCCAAACTCTAAGACATATCTAGAAAGACATTGAAGACAGCAAGCAACAACACTGTTGGGAAATATATTCTTACAGTAAGGATATTATACATAGGTCATTGACAACCAAAGGTTTCAAGAATTGGCCTACAAAAAAGGGTGAGTAGACACGTAGCCACATTTCATAAACAGTGAGCAGTGGCAAAGCTATAGGGGGGTGCAAAAGTAAGGAATGCTCAGTTACCAGAGTGGGCCTGAAGTCCCCTCTGCTATGTAACAAGACACCAGAATTGTAAATGACATAGGGTAGGTAGAAGACCCTGTTAAAGAATTTACATTTGAGTCCAGTAAAATGAAACCACTGAAAATTAAATATTCCTGGAGTTAACACTTCTCTTATACAAACTGCCATATAAGTCAGAGTCCAACTTTTTAACAAGCCTTGGGACATGACAAGAAAAAATAGCAAAGCCAAATATCCATCTCTAGTGGTTTCTGGGTGCTTGCTCCTCATCAGTACGGAGTAGGATTCTGGCTGGCTGATCCAAGGCATTGTACTCCAGCCAGCTAGAATCCTACTCCATACTGAAGAGTGGCAAGCACCCTGAAACAGCTGTCTATGGCTTAGCTATTTTCCCTTATCATGTCCCAAGGCTTGTTAAAAAGACTTAAACATATAGGGAGACACTTCCAAAATGCGGTACTAGCAAGTTGGTTTTCTTTACCTTGGAGATACCTCTTTGCATATTATTTTCCCATTGAACAATGCCAATAACACCATGCACAGCTGGTCTTTTTAAGGAGGGCCAGTACCCTGCCTAAGCTTAATACAAATGGACATGTTAAAATATGAGATTCCACTTTATAGACCCACTTACACTGTGTTAAATAGAAAAGGCTAGGCCCCATAGTAATCAGTCCTCCTTGATGCTGTTGCAGGCCCCATATCAGCTACTATGGTTACTACATTTACACATGACATGTGTCATTTCCTTTGTTGCCTTTCTGAAGGATGGGTTTCCACATTAATGGGGTTTTCCAAGTGTTTTTTTTACCAATGACCTATCCTTGGTATTGGTCATCAGTATCAGATAGGTGGGAGTCTGACACCTGCAACCCTTGCTGCTGTTTGGGAAGGCACCGGAGCTCATAGTAGTGCCGCAGTCTTCTCTCTGCTTACCAAGCATAGCACCGTCTATTGTACAGCTCCTTTGCTTGGTATCGCAGCCCAGCCCCATTTACTTCAATGGGGCTGAGCTGCGCCTAGGCCATGTGATCGATGAACATGATGTCCCACGGCCTAGGAATAGCAATTGCGAGCGGCAGTGCCTTCTCAGACAGCTGATTTGCTGGGGTCCCAGGTGTTGGACCTCCACTGATCAGAGACTGATGATTTATCCAGAACATCGGTCATCAGTAAAAAAAAAAAACAACACTTTGAAAACCCCTTTACATTTTTTTGATGTAGTATTTAAAGCCAAAGCCAGGAGTGAGGTTTTTTTTAACCAGCTCAAGACCAAGCCATTTACTTCTCCCACCTTCCATAGCAGACACATTTTCCATTTTTTTAGAACATGCACCTTTGAAAGCCAAAACTTTTTTCACCACCGGGTTATGTAAATAATTTTTCGCCTTTTTTTCAGTAATATATATTTATATATATACATATTTATATTTTCATATTATTTTTGCTATTATTTTTCGTTTTTATTTTTTGTATACCAGGCAAATGCTGAAAAGGGGAGAAAATAGTCTGTTTTTCACATTTTTTCATAACCTCAGAGAGGTTGTACAAGGCTGCTCAACCTCACTGCAGAGCTGATCGGGATCTAGTAAGTCCAGCAACTCGTGCAATTACTGGGCGATCACATAATTGTTAGGACCAGAGCAGTAGAAGGCATTGCTGCTGTCTTATCTGTATACATAGAGCTCATTGGCTTGAGATGGTGACATACATTTCAGCATTCTTTATGGGGAGCCTGGCTGTCACTGACAGCGGATGCTCTGGTCCTGCAGCTGTACACTCCCTGTGTAGATGCTAACTCAACAAGGATACAGTAAGATTCTTGCAGTGTTAAAAATGGACTGCCCAGATGTATATAGTCAATATGGTTAACTATATTGGAAACTGTATTCGACTACGCTTTCCTATACAAGGGCATCGTTTAAAAAAAAGGATAGTGTCTGTGCAGTACGGCAATTGTATTCTATATGTTGGATACAATGCCTTGCCTGTTGTTGATTTATAAATCTGCCTAACCTGCGCCTAATATTTAGAATACAAATTCATTTGGTATATGTCATTCATACTGACAGATCAATTTTCTTTTATATTTAATACTTATAAAAACAAGAGCATAGTAGTGACTAACACCTGTAAGGTCATTGGTATAAATATGACTGCCAGGTTCTGGACCAACATAATAATGTTCACTGTGTGTAACTCAAGAAGTGGAAATCATTCAAAGGTTATTGTTTGTAACTACGGTACTTGTCATCACACATTTTCTCACCTTTTAATTATGATGACTTTGCGTCAAAAAGTCTGCTGATGAAAATCCTGTCTAGTGTATCAAATAGAACTGTTTGTCACTCCCTAGATATATCCATGGATTGATATGGGTTACGCCAAACTATGACCCAACTACCTTCATGATGCAGCAGTAATCGGTATCTTTTTTCCAATTCTTATCTAGTCTCCATTTTCTATTATTATTATTTTGTTCATTTATATAGTGTCAAAATATTAAGCAGTGCTGTACAGAAATTGTCATTGCTCAGAATGGTACTTGTCCTCATTTGAGACAATTTTTAGCTGTTATTTTCTGTGGCACCTAGATAAGTATAACAGGGTCATGTACACCTGGGTTTAGATATTCACTTAATAATGTATATAATATACATACTAATAACCACTCAGATTATGTCTAACCATACCATTTCAATAAAATGCTAACAAATATGTTGTGTTACTGTAGTATACTTAAACCATTTTCTAGGATTCCAACCCATATGTAACACCTGTAGGTTGGGACAGACAGTGATGCCTAACCTAGAACCCAGCCCGCTTTCCCTACATATGTGCAGTATAAGCCCTACATGGCAGAACCACAACTGGACGACGGTCCCTACTCGAAATAAGTGCAGAGACAGACAAAACACCATCAGACAACAAACACAAAAGCCGTAACAGCAATGGGTCAGAACCAGGTGGGATATGCAGTACCAAACAGAGACAAAGAGGATGGTCAGAAGACAAGCCGAGGTCAGAAGCACAGAAGAATCAGTACGCAAATGCAAGAAACAAGGAACCTAGCTAGTGAGCCAAACAAGACTATCACTGGCAATGGTGTGTGGCCAGGAAGGGATTTAAATAGAGCACCTAGTTCCTGGATCAGAACCTGACTCAGTGCTCCATTAGTCATAAATACTAGTACACAGTAATAGAGCAGCTGAGCTAATCAGCCCACTGCTAATTTCACCCAGCACATGTTCGCTACGGGGAGAAAGAGAGCATTGCATGCTATTACTAAGGAAGCGGTCGCATCACCATGGAGTGTGTCTCAGCAGCGCGTCTCTCCTGGCGTGGCCGTGCTGAGGCTGGGGATCGCGCAGCTGGAGCCCGGACAGGTAAGTTTATTACACCAGAACAACACAATGTTATCTGACTGAACATAGCCACCATAAAGGGGTTATCCAGGATTAGATAGGCCATCAATATCAGATCTGGAAAGGGGGGGAGTGGAGAAGGGAGGTCTGACACCCCGCTCCCCTGCCAATCTGCTGTTACCTTATAGCCCCAATGATGGAAGCTGGCGCTGGAGCTATGAAGTAATATCTGATCAGTGAGAGTGCCGAGTATTGGACCCCTGCCAATATTAGATAGGCCACCAGTATCAAAGTCCAGAACAACCCCTCTAACTTTGGCTACCTACCTCCCATAGACCACATCCCGTGAAAGTATAAGAGCATCCCTGAAAGATTTTTCATCTGTGTCTATGAAATATTCATTATTGATACAGTTTGGTGAGTTAATAAGTTGCTGCTCCCAATGCTGCTCTTAAAACCTTTGCAATAGCTGTAATACTGCAAAACTTCCTCTACCCAAACTGATGCATAATGATACTTCTTTCCACCTAACCTTACCTGTCTACATCCTACCTCCTCCTGTAACTCCTTACCTACTCCCATTTTGGAATTACTTATGAGTGAGACAAGTTTAGCAATATTTATGGCATTGATCATTGCAAAAATTTGCATTGAATGGATAAAATCTTATTGTACTATGTTACAATAAAAGTTGTTTGTACTCTACTTTCTTCCTCAGTTTTATAGAACATAGTCTTTGTCAATAGGCAAAGAAACCCCCTGCTTGTCAGAAAGCTTGTCAAAAGTTGCATATATGCAGCAATTTTTACCTAAATACTAACAAATGATGTTAAAAAGTACTATATAACAGCTAAACAATATAGCTATTCACCACCCAAATAATGCTCTCATACAACGCCTAGAAAATAACCCCATGTATCATCCAAATAATACTACCATATAGTGCCCAGATAACACTCTCACATACTTCCTATGCAATACTACAATTCAATGCCAAATAAAATTATCATTCTCCAATTAATGTGTCTATTAGAGATGAGCGAATCATCCAAAATTCGCTTTGCCGAATATTCATCAAACTTTTCAAAAGATTCGTACCTCATACGAATCTATTCGGCGAAGCTGCGTACAAATCATATGTTATTATGTGGTGTTTTGCGAACATTCGCGCACTAATAACGAACATACAGTTGTTAAAGGTGCGCAACTTATGTGAACACGTACGCATGAGCGTACAAATTGTGTACGAAAATGACGGGCTTTGCTGGAGCGGAATGGTGGAGCAGGAGGAAAGGGGTCTGACCCCTGGCTACATGATACTGTATCAGCAGATGACAGCAGATCATCTGGCTGTGATTGAGATGAGCGTGCCATCCACTCCACTATGTCATCCACTTTCTCCTCCACTACAATTTTGCGCCTTGGTGGTTTAGCCTGGTGGAACAGTGGCCAACTATTGCGAATTCTACAAGTAGAAGCTCCGGCTACAGGTCCTTTGGCACTGCTGCCCTGTGCCACCTTTTCCTTTTTTTTGGAGCTCGAGGTCTGGCTGAAACCGTTTTGCTTTTCCAAGCCAGACATTTTTCACTTGACTGTGACCCTGCAGCTGGTCTTTGTCTCTCTCCCTGTCTCTCTCTCTCTCTCTCCCTGTCTCTTTCTGTCTGATTAAATACTAGTCCTGCACTGGCCCTGCAGTATCCCTGATATGTGCAATATGGATTCCCAGAACAATTACACCCCAATTTTAACAAAACAGTTCTCTGTCTCTCAGAACTTCACAGAGAGTGCTTCTGCTCTTCTCAGCAGTCGCAGCACAACTGATGCGTCACTGGCTTACCAAGCCTGAGCCAATCAGAAAAGAAAGCCCTTCCCACTAGGTCAGGTGACCGCTTTATGCCGCACAAATAATGAACAGTAAAAGTTCGCTAATTAACTGAATTTGTACGATCAGTGTATATAGTAACTTATATGTAGCATTAGCTTACAATTTATCGGACAAGTACGTAGCGAATGCGTAGAAAGCTTTAAGAACATTTTCGAATCTAACGTAGCGAATCTCAAAAAATCCGGATTCGCTTCGCAGAATGGTATGCTAGAGCAGAAAAGGTAATAACAGTAACATTCTCGGTGGTCTAAAATAGTAAAGGGGGTTACTTGTGACTAGTAGCAAGGCCCCATAGCAAGGCTTAAACCAGGCCCCCAACAAAGAACAGAAGGGTTTCTGCCTAAACCCTTTTCAATGACTCTTGGGCTATTTTTTCAACTGTCTCATTTGCTAAAATTTGTTCCTTTAGAGAGTAGAGACCTGACCAAGTTTTCACCCCCAGTAGAAGGGATGACCCCAACTAAGACTGGGCCCCCTCTTGCCCTGAGGCCCATAGCAGTCACATGGTCTGCCACTATGGTAGTTACGCCCCTACTTGTGACCCCTTCAGGCTCCTGTGATGTCCTGCTGTAACAGAAATTTGACTGAGGTTAGCCTGTCTCTAGTTAATCAGCTTTCCATTCCTTCTCTATACTGATCATAAATATCAGTGCAGAGCAGGAGTCAGAGAAGACTGTGTGTTGTTATTAGGGTCGGACTGGCCCACTCGAGTACCAGAGGATCCTCCAATGGGCCCATAATAAGACCTAATCCAGGAGAACAAACTCATTTGGCTGCCTTTGGAGCTAGTCACTTGCCACTAGGGTCTATGTATTTGATTCAAAACCTATTAAACTTTATTGATAATATAAGGGTTGGTCCTCTGGAATAATTTCCTCTGGTAGACCCTGGAAATCCCAGTCCAACACTGGTTGTGATCTATTGTTGGGCGAAGCATTCTCTGTAAAACCTTTGACATAAAATGACAGTATGTTGTCTATGATGTTACTGGATTTCATCAATGTTTGAGAAATAGTGATTTCTCAAAATATTTTTCAGACGGTAGATAGTAGCAGGAAATAAATTAAGCTATCTACAGAGTCATTAGAGTAACACAGATGAGTGGAGGTACGTTACATTATCTTGCACTGGAAAGTGACACCAGTAATTGCTTACTTGATCTATTTCAAACCTTGACTCATGACCTTTATCTTTCAAATTGTTTAGGTGCCAAGTTGTTTCACATGAACAAAGCAATAAAATTTCCCCCACTTACATGCAAGGAGAGGCAACAAAAGTGGGGGTGGAGGAGCTGTATGCAGCACGTATTTGTTTGAAGCACTCATCAGGATATCATTTGCAGAAGCAGTGACTTTAGTCCAAGTATGGAGCTAACACCTGTCAAAAATCCCCCCTGGGAAACCCAACCAAAGCATGCAGAAACAGACTCCAGGATATAGCACTGTTGCCTCCCTAGGGAGCTCCTAGGGATACCTTTTGTTGAGGTGGTGTACTTGTTGCTCAGAAAACATCATTAAAGTGCACTTTATTCATGACAGACTATGGCCATGTAATGCTTATCACAGCTAAAATGAAGGTCCAAAAATGATTTCATGTCTACGTTGCAAAGTGACATATTATTTAAGAGGATTATTCATGTAAACTGTTGTAAAAGTGAAGCTCCTCATTGGGTCCTTTCACAATTCGCTTCTCCATTAAACCTACCATCATCTCATACCTGGTGAATTAATTCTACCTTCATGAACCCCTGAGGTTAATCTCTGGACAGCTGTTAGACGACTAATGGGGTAACCAAAAACAATAGCAATAACTACCCATAGTAATTATTCCCCTGAGATCCCTCAGACTTTAAAGTACTTTGCCGTGGCTATTCTGGGACAGCTATAAAACAAATGCTGGTTTTGTTTGTTTCATACCTAATCCATGCCAAGTGCTTTGTTCAATCTGCTAGCAAGCAACATGTGTTCGGGTAAACAAGACAGTGTCACAATCTCCTCTTGCTGAATGATGCATTCTTGGTTTTGGGGGGTCGTACCATTTTTCAATTTTTTCCCCTTTTTTTAAAGAACAGAGAAGAAAAAAGGAACAGGAAATGCAGTATTGGACATAACATGTAGGAACTGTGCAGTAGTAAGCTGACATGCTTTATATGCTTTCTGTGTGAGGAATACTAATACATTGTGTAAGTACATAGATATGATTATTACTTTACTATATGGTGGTGTTACACTATTTCCAGCTTCTTAAATGCAGTGCTTTTAAAACCTACCACTGAACATAAGTGACTGCTGGAGTGAAGGATTTTTCTGGACTCCAGATATTGATTCTTGAATGGGAACTAAGCTGTAGTAACCTGGCATAGTGATATGGGGAAAAACATATTTCTTATGCAAATGAAAGCTTCAGTGCACCAAGGGGGGGGGGGGGGGCCCAAGCTCCTCGGGTCCCTTAGAGCGTCCTCTTTCAAGCTCTGGCTAGTTCCCTGTCCCAGGGGCTTAGCTATAGGGGAAGCAGGGGAAGCGGCTGCTTTGGGGCCTAAACTCAGAATGAGCCCATCCAGGATGAGGACTAAAAGATTTCATTGTCAGTACCCCCTCAACAGTATTATAAAATGACATTATATACAGTGACACTGTAGGAACCAGACAGAGCAGCTGCCGGGCCTTGTCTGAGAGAGCGATCTTGACTAGGCACAGGAGTGGGGGTTGCAAGGTAGGATGGTTTTGTGAAGAAATTATGGGGAGTAGGGGGGGGTGTTCAAAAATTTGCTGTGGGGCCCAGTCATTCCTGTGCATGATAATTGAATGTATTCTGCAAGTTCAGGATTACAGGGCCAGGTTAAAGGATGCTGATAATGCCTGGACCTGTCAATGAAGGGAGGGTGGAGTGGCAAAGCTTAATAGTGAAGGAGCTATGGATTGGGGAACTAGGAGCAAATATGGCCACTGGAGACAGAGCCAGAGAAACCAGTTACACTTAAAATTACAAAATATCAGTACCCACTTGCCCACCTGGCTATCCTTTGTGAAAAATATGGGGAGTCATTTACTAAGCTGAAATATGGATTTCAGGTGCACCGTTGTGCCGTTATCTGCGACTTCACCCCACTCACACCAGTTCAAAAATTGTGGGAGTGACGTGGACAGGGAAAGCCCGTCTCATTCACCATTTTCTACGCCTGTTTTAGGCATAGAAAAAGGTCTAAGTGTAAGACAGCTCAGAAGCTGGATGCGCCAAAGTTATGGAGAGGCCTGCACCACTTCATAACTTCAGCGGATCCTCTGCCAGTTATGGCGCTTTGTTAAGACCGGCATCTAAAACGTCGTTCTTAATAAATGTGCCCCATGGACTCCTAAATTATGACACCAAAAAAATTTGCCCACATCAATATCTCAATTTCATCTAAACCTGCTGACAGGTGCTCTTTGCTGTGTGCTCTGTGTTTGCTTGTTTATCATGTGACTGGTGGCACCATTACTTTACACAGGGGTGCACCTATGCTTTCTACCACCCTATGTGAATAGTTAATTGGCGCCCCCCTCCCCCACCGCACTGCCAGTGTTGTAGATTTTCAATTTCCATGTCAGAAAATCAGCAAATGCTACAAATGTTGCAAAAAGACCTGGCCTTAGATGTTAGAATTTAAAACACAAAGTATAAAATCTGCGGTTAAAGCTGGGAAAATCTCCATTGCAAAACCCAACATAGAACTTTCAGACTTTGATGCAAATTGTTTGGGCTCGTCTTCAGCAAAAAAAAAACAACCTTCCATTTTGTGTATTATTGTTTTTGTGGTTTTTAACCCTTAGACTCCCAGCGCCGTACATGTACAGTGCAAAAAGCCGGGACACAAGTCCCAGCGCCGTACATGTACGGCTCTGATCAGCGGCGGGGGTCCGGCTGTGCCGAGGTGCCGGACCCCTGCTGAATGCACCAGCATCGGTGAAAACACTGATGCCAGCGCATTAACCCTTCATGTGCCGTGGTCAGCCCTGACCGCAGCACATGTGGTGTGCGGGAGTTCAGGATGGTGAGCGGGGGGGCCATCGGGTCCCCGCGCTGCTGTGACGGGGACATGATGGCTCGGATAGCAGCCCGATGCCTTTCTTAGGCATCGTGGCTGCTATCCCTGCGTGCCTGTGCAATCCAGCCTCCTGGATCGCACAGGAAGCAGGCTGTAAGTGTATTACATTGAGTAATACACTTACAGCCAATGCATTACAATACAAAAGTATTGTACTGCATTGTAAAGGGGATCAGACCCCCAAAAGTTAAATAAAGTTAAAAAAAAAAGTTAAAAAATAAAGTTTCCTAAAAAAAAAAATAAAAGTTTCAAGTAAAAAAAAAAGCCATTTTCCAAAAAAAAGGTAAAAAAATTGTAAAAAAAAGGGTAAAAAAAGAAAGATAAACATATTAGGTATCGCCGCATCCGTATCGACCGGCTCTATAAAAATATCACGTCATCCACCCCGCCAGGTGAACGCAGTAAAAAAAACAAACAAAAAATGTGCCAAAACAGACATTTTTTGGTCACCTTCCCTTACAAAAAGTGTAATAGCAGGCGATCAAAAAGGCGTATTTATCACAAAATGGTACCAATCAAACCGTCATCTTGTCCCGCAAAAATGATACCCTACCTGAGACAATCGCCAAAAAAATTAAAAAAAATGGCTCTCTGAAAATGGCAACACAAAAAAAGATTTTATTCTGTTCAAAAATAAATCTAATGTGTAAAACTTTCCAAAAATAAAAAAGTTAGACATATTGGGTACCGCCGCGTCCGTAACAACCTGCTCTATAAAAATATTACATGAGATGGCCCCCCAGGCGAATGCTGTAAAAAATTTTTTTTTAAAAACTATGCCATAACAGCCATTTTTTTCACCTTGCCTCACAAAAAATGTAATACCACACGATCAAAAAGGCATATATACCTCAAAATGGTACCAATCAAACCGTCATCGTAAGACTATAACTCAAAAAAATAAAAAACAATGGCTCCCGCAAACCAATCCATCAAAATCTGTGTTGTAAAATCCATATGACGCTCCTTCTGTTCTGAGTCCTGCCATGTGCCCCCGCAGCAGTTTACCACCACATATGGGGTGTTGCTGTATTCAGGAGAAAATGGGTAACAAATTATTGGGTGCTTTTCTCCTGTTACCCCTTGTGAAAATGAAAAATTTGGGGCTAAAGCAACATTTTATTGGAAGAAATTAAACTTTTCATTTTCACAGCCAAGTGTTTCCAAATTCCGTAAAACGCTTAGGGGGTCAAAGTGGCCAGTACCCCCCTTAATATATTCTTTGAAGGGTGTAGTTTCCAAAATGGGGTCACTTTTTGAGGGTTTCCACTGTAGGGGTACGTCAGGGTCTTTCAATTACAAAATGGTGCCTAAAAACCATTCTAGCAAAATCTGCCTCCAAAATCCGTATGGCGCTCCTTTTCTTCTGACCACTGCTACAAACCCATAGAGACGTTTACCACCACATATGGGGTATTTCTGTAAACTGCAGAATCAGAGTAATGTATATTGAGGTTTAGTTTGCTGTTAACCCTTGCTGTTTTGCAAGAAAAAAATTATTAACATGAATAATCTACCAAAAAAGTGAAATTTTGAAATTTCACTTCCATTTTCCATTAATTCTTGTGGAACACCTCAAGGGTTAACACAGTTTGTAACAGCAGTTTTTTATAATTTGAGGGGTGTAGTTTCTAAAATGAGGTCATTTATGGATGGTTTCCATTACGTAAGCCACTCAAAATCACTTTATATCTGAATTGGTGCTTAAAAAAATGGTTTTGGAAATTCTGTTGAAAATTTGAAAAATGGCTTCTAAACTTCTAAGCCCTCTAACGTTCCAAAAAAGTAAAATGACAATTATAAAATGATGCCAGCATAAAGTATACATATGGGGAATGTAAAATAATAACTATTTTTGGAGGTATTACTATGTATTTTGAAAGTAGAGAAATTGACATTTTGAAATTTGCTAATTTTTCCAAAGTTTTGCTATATTTGGTATTTTTTTATAAATAAAAATGAAATATTTTGCCACAAATTTACTACTGTCGTGAAGCACAATATGTGACGAGAAAACAATCTTAGAATGGCCTGGATAAGTAAAAGCATTCCAACGTTATTACCACATAAAGTGACACATGTCAGATTTGCAAAAAATAGCCTGGGATTTGAGGTGAAAAGTGGCCCGGTACTGAAAGGGTTAAGGGTCTACGGAAGGGGATGAGTGAAGTACCTGGTGTCCAGTGGTTACTCACCTCTTCAGGCTCCAGCGCTATCTGCTGCTCCAAACCTTGGTCTACAACTAGGAGATAAATCCAGGGATCCTGCCAGACAGACAACCAGGAATAGGTGTGGGGTCATAAGCATTCAGAGAGAGAGTCAAGGATGGTCTGAAACTTGTAACAAGTACACATATACACACATATATACACACATATATACAGCATATACACACGTACATTATACAGCACAGACAAACACATCATCATCATTCACAATTTTTCAGGGAGATTCCGATGCACAGAATGTGTGTAATGCACAATATCATCCATTTACATGCACCCCAAACATCGCTAACTTAATCACAAGAAATTATCACAAATCCTTTGTCATTTCCCTAGACCCTAGACCCCAAAGTGTATTCAGGTACAATCCCCAAAGAAAATACAGACCCCAAATATAAGTATAATTTTTTCTTCTGTCAGACACTACAGGACTGTAAATGTACAAATGACTGGCAACCAAGCTTTACAGTACCCATAAATAAAGTATAAGAACAGATACTGAGAATTACATCCAGTGTACAGGACACAAGTCTGTGTGTACTGTGCAGTATATACAGTGCCTTGCGAAAGTATTCGGCCCCCTGGAACTTTTCAACCTATTGACACATTTTAGGCTTCAAACAAAAAGATATAACATTTTAAATTTTTGGTGAAGAATCAACAACAAGTGGAACGCCATTTATTGGATCATTTAAACTTTTTTTGTAATAATAAAACTGAAAAGTGGGGCGTGCAAAATTATTCGGCCCCCTTGCATTAATACTTTGTTGCGCCACCTTTTGCTGCGATTTCTGCTGCAAGTCGCTTGGGGTATGTCTATCAGTTTTGCACATCTAGAGACTGAAATTCTTGCTCATTCTTCCTTGCAAAACAGCTCGAGCTCTTTGAGGTTGGATGGAGAGCGTTTGTGAACAGCAGTTTTCAGCTCTTTCCACATATTCTCAATTGGATTCAGGTCTGGACTTTAACTTGGCCATTCTAAGACCTGGATACGTTTATTTTTGAACCATTCCATTGAAGATTTTGCTTTATGTTTGGGGTCATTGTCTTGTTGGAAGATAAATCTCCGTCCTAGTCTCAGGTCTTTTGTAGACTCCAACAGGTTTTCATCCAGAATGGTCCTGCATTTGGCTCCATCCATCTTCCCATCAATTTTAACCATCTTCCCTGTCCCTGCTGATGAAAAGCAGGCCCAAACTATGATGCTGCCACCACCACGTTTGACAGTGGGGATGGTGTGTTCAGTGTAATGAGCTGTGTTGCTTTTACGCCAAACATATCGTTTTGCATTGTTTCCAAAAAGTTCGATTTTGGTTTCATCTGACCAGAGCACCTTCTTCCACATGTTTGGTGTGTCTCCCAGGTGGCTTGTGGCAAACTGTAAACAAGACTTTTTATGGATATCTTTGAGAAATGGCTTTCTTCTTGCTACTCTTCCATAAAGGCCAGATTTGTGAAGTGTTCGACTGATTGTTGTCCTATGGACAGACTCTCCCACCTCAGCTGTAGATCTCTGCAGTTCATCCAGAGGGCCTCTTGGCTGCATCTCTGATCAGTCTTCTCCTTGTTTGAGATGAAAGTTTAGAGGGACGGCCGGGTCTTGGTAGATTTGCAGTGGTCTGATACTCCTTCCATTTCAATATGATTGCTTGCACATTGCTCCTTGAGATGTTTAAAGCTTGAGACATCTTTTGGTATCCAAATCCGGCTTTAAATTTCTCCACAACAGTATCACGGACCTGCCTGGTGTGTTCCTTGGTCTTCATGATGCAGAACCCTGAGACTATCACAGAGCAGGTGCATTTATACGGAGACTTGATTACACACAGGTGGATTCTATTTATCTTCATCAGTCATTTAGGACAACATTGGATCATTCAGAGATCCTCAATGAACTTCTGGAGTGAGTTTTCTGAACTGAAAGTAAATGGGCCGAATAATTTTATTATATGACACTTGTGAACCTACACTATAAAGCCAGTGTTCTCTGCTCTGCACTGATGAGGGGCAGTCACCCTGAAGATGAGATGCTGGCTTATGTGATATCCGAGTCATGTAACAAGGCCTATTTAAAAGACTGAACATTGACTTATAAGATAGCTCCCTTACATAAGGTGTCATTAGAGGCAGCGCTTGTTAACCGCTCATTTGCATCCCTTTTTTTCCCAGAATTCCAGAGGAGCATGTATGGCCTATAAGGCCCCTTTCAGGCGAGCGAGTGTCACACATTGTACTTGTAACACTGCCGGGGTCGTATAGCATTACATTGATTTATGATGCTATGTAACCCTTAGAGGTCTGGAATGTATTGGATAACACTGACAGCATTATGTCAGTGTTATCCAATAAATTCCAGAACTGTAAGGGTTACATAGCACCATAAATCAGTATAATGCTATGTGACCCCAGCAGTGCAAGTTTAGGACAGGAGCTGCGCTGCGAGTCCGCAACGAGACACTCGCTCATCTGAAAGGGACCTAAGTCTCCTCATGCTGACTAAGGCACTCCTTCTCCAAAGAGAGATGTCATTGTACAAGGAGTGGCAGGATATAAGCTATGACCCTACCTCCAGAATATAGAGATTTTACCTTTCATTGTAATTCTGACTGTAATAATAATGAGATGACTGCAGAAAAGTGATTTCTATAGAGGAGGACATTTCAGTCTATGATCCACAGTGGGCAATATACTAATATAAGCAGCAGCATGAAAAATCACTAAAATTATATAAAAATATGCTTAAAATAGAGAATGAATGCAATATTTTTCTAATAGACACATGCCCGTTATATTTAAATATCTTACTATCCACAAATGTTTCTGCGATAATGGATATTTGCTGCTGTATATTTAAGCATGCAAACCAGGGATCAGCAATCTTCGGCACTCCAGCTGCAGTGATACTACCACTCCCAGCATGCACACGTGCTCATCTGTTCTCATAACTCTCATAGAAATGAATGGAGGATTCTGGGAGTGGTAGTTTCAGTTGGAGAGCCGGGGGTTGCTGATCCCTGATGTAAATACACACACTTTATATCTAAAGAACCAGAAGACACAAGGCATCTCTCCATAATTTATCTTCTTTCATTTGCTGTCACAACTCAGATCAGCAACAGGTTTTCCTTACGGCAGTTGGATTTGCAATCAGAAAAAAAAAAGATATGAGCAAGAGTTAAGTACAGTGGACCCTCAAGGGATGGCCATTGTATGCTGAAAACATTGTAAGGTGAGTAATCGGTTCCAAATCCCCAAAATGTCATCCAAGATTAGGGAAGATGAAGATTTCAGAAAAATAAGCAGATAACTAAGACAGATAAAACAAATTCTTACATATAACAGTCAGGAATAGCTTCTAACTATCAACTAATATAGCTATTTTACCAGAGAAGTGGCCTTGATTAGTTGGATCTGAGTCTGAGGCATTGTATGTTGAATCTAGTTTGATCTTACGATGGATCAGAGAAGACCATTGTATGTTGAAAATATTGTATCCTGAGGCCACTGTATCTTGAGGGATCACTGCAGTCATAATGTTGCTTGTTTGATTCATTCATTTGTCAAATAGCGCCACATAATATCTTGAATGGCACCTTATAAGTTAGTCATATCATGGTTGGTGAAGGCCAATATCTACATACTTTTTTTTTTAATAAGCAGTGTACATCAAATATCATAGGACCACAAGACTTCATGAATTTATATACATTTTATATCTTTTTTACATGAATATATGGCACAACAAGTTTGCACAAGATTTGACATCACATGAGTTACTTTTACAGTTCATGTTGAATTTGATGCTCTTCTCAAGGGCAGCAATGAACAGTTTACTTTATATGTACTGATGGCTGAAATGATATCCATTATTGTTGTAAGCATACTTATTTATTTCCCAGCCCTGATGGCTGCACCAGTACTCCATGCCAGGCTGGACATATTGGCAGTATACATCCTCTTTTCCTGACATGATGGCAGGGGACAGTTTCTGCAGAGCCAGCTCACTGAACCGGTATGTTAGCTTTCTTCTGACTTTAAGAATTTCCCCAGTTTTGCCATAATTCCGCAGAGCTCTGGCCATTTTCTGGTAAGTCATGATTTTACGGTTTCCTTTTTTCTTACCCCAGACCTCTGCCAGTTTCTCTTTGTTTTTGGAGACAAACTGGAAGACTCCATTGGCTTCATCCACCCACTGGATGCAGTTGATCATGTCTGGGTCATACAGAGCCTCATGAAGATATTCAAAGAGACGGAGCTTTTTCTTCCCTGCTTATAAAACATAAATGTGATATTCAGGCACACAAGAAATGCTTCTATCTGGACATAATGAACAGCCACAATTCTCATTAAGATCATACATTACAGGGGAATATGTATGAACTAGTGGAGCTTTGTGGCAATCCTGTCTCAGTACAGCTTATACAGGTTTTATAGATAGATAGATAGATAGATAGATAGATAGATAGATAGATAGATATAGATATAGATATACACACACAAATATTCATGCAACTTATATTCTGAATCTTCTATTGAGCCTCTTCCACTAGCGATTGATGAAGAACCTAGACTTAACAGAAAAATTCAGGGAGGTTCAATGGAACCTTGGCAAACCTGATTTTGGGGGAAGCTGTAAACATCTAGACATTTCTCCTGTAGAAACTGTTGCAGGGGAAATTTACTGTAGTATGACGGACATTCAAATCACTGGCCAATCCATTTAATACGCAATGGGCAAAGCTAGCCATTACAAGTGTTGCTGCTTGTTGGGGCTCTCTGTTTTGGCTAACAGAAGAGTTTCCTGAGTGGCCTAGCCATCCCTCTATGGTGTCCCCATGCCTTTGGTATCTTATCATCCTGTTCATGGTTCCATTTGATTATTACCTGGCCTGTTCAATAACTTATCCCTGATATTTTTTGTTCTAGACTCAACATTATCTCAACCTCACATATACAAAATTCTCTATATTTGCCCTATAAAAACTATTTTGACACATAGCATTAAGAAATACGAGGGCCAACACAATATAACTTTCCTTCTATCATGGCCCACTCTGAATGGCATTGTGGGCTGCATGAGGCCCAGTGTAGGACTAGTCCACTAGAGTACCTTACCCTCCAATGAACCCAGTCTCTGAAGCCCTAAAGAGCCCCAGAGGTCCAGGAGTAAAATCTCCTTTGTGGCCAGTCACTTGGCACTAGGATAGGGCAGGAAACTGTTGAGATCTGGCACCCAGCTTCTGGGGCACATGCTCTCATTTACAGGTGAGATATTCATATTTACCAAATTTTTGTGTGGGTCTAGAAGAAAGCTCTACTTCATTTAGGTGATTTACATCACTGTTCTGCATGTTGTACTGCGCATAATCCACTAATGAGTTGGGATTGGGATTTACCTGTAAGAAAAATAAACCATCAGAACTAACTACAATGACATATTGTGAGAATCCATGCTGAATACTAAGGAAGGGAGGAGGGGGAAATTTATCAAGCCTGCACTGTCAGTTTTGAAAAGAGAGTGTGATTAAAGGGGTTCTCCAGGAAATAAAAAATGAACATACTGAAAAATATGTTATTGTACATAAACTCTTAAATGGCATTAATTATTTATAATCATAATCCAAAATAGACCTTGGCCCAGAAATCACTTCTATAAATTATATCCAATAGTCATCAGACTATATTTTCTGTTTTTGGCCTTCTATAAAATATAACTTTATATTTTTCATGGGTATGTCCCTCCCTCCCTTCTATAAAAAGTTATATTTTATAGAAGGCCAAAAACAGAAAATATAGTCTGATGACTATTGGATATAATTATTTATAATGGCTCATTTTATCTGGGGACAATCAGTGGAGGAGTTAAAATGGCCGCTATCAGATTGCTGGGCATAGAATCCATACTCCTAGTGATGCTACAGGATGGCCTTTGTGAGGATGCAGAGCACAGAGCAGGAGTCCTTTCCATGCTGGTTTCTCTGCCTGTACCGTGAAAAACAATATCATGTGTAAATGACATCTGAGGTAAGCGCTTATCTGTCTGTCTGTCTCAGAAGAGGGTTGAAGTCACCTCACCTGAATCACACAAACTGAAGTGTTTTCTAATGACACTCCTCCCCCACAGCAGCGTGTCTAGTCCTCATTCCTACACTGCAGCTTGTGAGTACGAGGTGAGGTGAACTCCATTCCAAAGCACATAGACACAGCTGAGCACTCATGTCCATTGTCATTTGCACATAATATATAGCTTTGTGGTGCTGATTCAGGCAGGGACCGGAGTTTATATTCACACAGGCCATCCTGCAGTGTCATTAGAAGGATGGGTTCCATGTCCAGGAATCTGACAGCAGCCATTTTAACTCCTTCATTGATTGTCCCCTAGAAGAAAATGAGCCATTATAAATAGCAGCATTCTGAAGTGTATTTATAATAACATGATTTTCAGTGTTTTCATGTTATCTTTCCCAGAGAAACCCTTTAATGAGGTGCAGTACAGATTTAAGAAACTAAAAGGTTGCACAAATGTTGCAAATTCACCCCAGCCAGCAGTGGCATAAAAACTGGAGTAACGTCTGTAGACGTTAAAAGTGAACCAAATTTATCAAACATGCAATGTTTGGTGTACTTAATGCGAAGGCAGACTCAAGCAAGTGACTGCAAAAATTCCCTTCATGATAAATCCATCCCCCCCTTCCAAGAGTTCAAGTGCAACTATATCACATCTTATTTAGACTTCTTTGAAACGTTGGAAATTGTTTTGGTGCCATCTAGTGGAAATTACAGTAAGAAACAAAAGATGTTCACCAAAATGATGCCCTTACTTTAGTACATGTTTAATCCAAATAGATAGATAACTGTTCCCTTGCAGTTTAAGTAATGCGGATATTTAGACACCACTGTGATTTTCAATATAGATGCAGACATGACTATATATAAATATATATATACCCATATGTAGATTATCTTACATTTACGTGCCACTTCCTTCTGCTGCCTCTGACTGTTCAATTCCCATCCCTACTACCACTGATTAAATTAACTCTTTCATGATGACCGTGTGATTTTTCATTTTTCACTCCCAGCCCAAAGCCATAACTTTTTTTATTTTACTGTTCACATAGCTGTATGAAGGCTTGTTTTTTTTATAGGACAAGATACCCTTTCTAATGGCACTATTTACGGTTGCATACAATGTGATGGGGAGCGGGGAAAAAAATTCGAAATGGGGTGAAGTTGGGAAAAAAAACGCAATTCCACAACAGTTTTTGGGGTTTTGTTTTTACGGTGTTCCCTATACCATAAAACTGATCAGTTCTCTAGGTCAGTAAAAATCCAGCACTACCATATATGTTTATTTTTTTTATTGTGTTTTCATACTTAAAAAATAAAAACCTTTAAAAAAAAGAATTTTTTTCTTTTAGTCTCCATATTCTGACCCCTATAACTTTTTTAAATTTATGTGTGTTGAGCTTTGTGCGGGGCGATCTGTACTTTTCAATGATACCATTTTGGGGTGTGTACGAGTTTTTGACCACTTTTTATTTAAATTTTTTGTGGGAGGAGAAGCGAAAAACGACAAATTGGACATTTTGACTTTTTTTCCGTTTCACTGTTTTCTGTATGGGATTACATTTTTTATATCTTAATAGTATGGGCATTTTTGCACACCAGGATACCAATGATGTGTCTTTTTTATTTTTATTTATTTTTTTCATTTTGAGGAAAGAGGGTGATTTGAATTCTTATATTTTTTCATTTATAAAAACATTTTTTTACACTTTTTTTTTTATAGTTCCCATAGGGATCTATAACCCAGTCATTGCATTGGTTTTCTCATAGACTCCAATCAGGGATGTTGCTAGGCTAAAACATTCGGGGCCTGAGCCCCTGATGTTTTCTCCCAGGCCCCAAATGTCCTGCCTGTTAGACAAATACAATTGTATTGCCATCCTCAGGACGGCAGTACAATTGAATCTAACCTACTGCAAGATATGTAGGACCTGTGATGACATCACATGTCATGTGATCAGTGCCGTCCAATCCTGAACTGGTCACATGACTGTGACATCATCGCAGGTCTTTTTCAACCATTGTCTTCTAAACTGAAGAGAAGAATTGTGGGGAAGAAGCTACAGTGAGCTCTGCTACATCAGAAGAGGTAAGTGAAGGGAGAAGCAGAGGGATGCTGGGAGTTGTGGTTATTTAACTGGGACTGTATGTTAGGGCAGAAGGGAGGGATGTTATCATGGGACTGTGTGTTGGAGGTGACTTGGGCAGGGTTCTGTTAGGGTACTTTCACACCTGCGGCATGGAACTCCGGCAGGCTGTTAGGATCCATGCTGCCGCAGGTGCACGTGTGGGGACGGAACTACGCTCCGGCCCCATTCACTGTAATGGGGGCGGGCCACGGATCTGGCTGTAGCATGGCAACCCCTGCCAAGAGGCGGCCGGAACAAAAGTACAGCATGTTGTACTTTTGTTCTGGCCGCCTCTCGGCAGGGTTTGCCATGCTGCAGCTGGATCCGTGGCCCGCCCCCATTACAGTGAATGGGGCCGGAGCGTAGTTCCAGCCCCACATGTGCACCTGCGGCAGCATGGATCCGGCGGGCTGTTCACCCACCGGAACAGCCTGCCAGAGTCCCCTGCCACAGGTATAAAAAAACTAGCCTTAGGCTACTTTCACACTTGCGTTGTAAGGATCCGTTTGTGAGATCCGTCACAGGCTCTCTATAAATGGTCCTGGACTGATCAGTTTTGTCCTAATGCATTCTGAATATAAAAGGATCCGTTCAGAATGCATCAGTTTTGCTTCAGTTCAGTCAGCATTCCGTTTTGGAGGCGGACACTAAAACGCTGCTTGCTGCGTTTTGGTGTCCGCATGAAGAATCTGATCCAAACTGGCTATTTAAAAGATAATACAACCGGATCCGTTCAGAACAGATGCAGACAGTTGTATTATCATGACGGAAGCGTTTTTGCTGATCCATGACAGATCCAGCAAAAACGCTGGTGTGAAGGTAGTCTTATTTACTTTGGACTGTGGCATGGAGTGATGTTATTTACATGGGACTGCATGTTGGAGGTGGCTGAGGGCAGGTTTATGTTGTTTACATGCGACTGTGGGGTGGAGTGATGTTATTTACATAGGACTGCATGTTGGAGGTGGATGTGGAAAGGAAGTGATGTTATTTACATGGGACTGTATGTTGAAGGCGGCTGTCAGAGGGAGTGATATTTACATAGGACTGAATGTTGATGACGGCTATGGGAATGATGTTATTTACATGGGACTGTATTTGGAGGGGACTGTAGATAGAGAGGGATGTTATTTACATGGGACTGTATATTGACTGTATAGTGATGTTATTTACACAGGAGGGAAATAACTTTATTTATACAGGACTGTATGGAGGAGGGCTGAGGAATTATAATTTCTGAGGACACTAAAGGGAGGAATATAACTACAGCGGACACTTCAGGGCGAGCATTATAACAATAGGGGGAGCGATATAAATACTGGGGGCACTGTAGGGGTATTATAAATCCAGGGGACATTAGGCGTTCTTATTACTACTGGGGGCTCTATAGGAGAGACTTATAGATCCGCCTTATTTCTACTAAGAGCACTATGGGGGCCTTATTACTACTGAGGGGTCTGTAGAGAGCTTGATTATCACTGGGGGAACAATAGGGGGCCTTATTACTACTGGGGGCTCTGTGAGGGCATTATTAATACTGGAGGACTCTTCTAGTAATGGGGTCACTGTAGGGTGGAGTGTTACTAATGATGGAATTACTACTGGTAGGACTATTACTATGGGGGGCAGTATTATTTCTCCAGGATAGTATTTGGAGGTTTTGGGGGGCACAGCGAGCAGCAGGATAAGGCTGTGGGGACTCCAGGTTGGGGGATGATAATAGAAATGTGATGAAGCTAAGATGTCCATGTGTCACATTCTGCAGAGACGAGGCGGCTGAGAGAAGTTGTCCGGACCAAATGGAGAAGATGATGACAGAGGATGACATCTAAATCAGAGGAGACGTCACCTGGGAGGCCCTGGATGTGAGGTATGTTCTCCTGTTGGGACGAGGGTCGACATAGAGAATTGGGCCATATTCATTGGGGCTTGGGCCCCGGATCTTTTGAGACCCTAGCAACGCCCCTGACTCCAATGCATTAGCATTGAAGTCTACTAGGATTTTATTGTACTTCTATGGAGCGCTGCTACAGGCATGGGCTCCATAGAAATTACTAAGCAGCAGCCTCCTGTCTTACAGGACAGGGGCTGTTGCTAACACACTCAGGCTACCACGATCCCTGCCGGGGCAGCCAATGCACATCCCTAAGCACGCGCTTCCGTTTTTTTAGCAGTCAGATGCCCGTGGTCAGGATTGACCAAGGCATCTGTAATATTAAATGGCATTACGCTGTTCGCGGACATTAGACGCGGGTGCCTGCTGTATGAAACAGCTGGCACCTTGTGGCTATGGCACCTGCTCTGCTCCGCAGCTGGTGCCATCTTTAAAGTCCCGCTGACGTAAAAAGGGAAGGGGTTAAAGTGTTCAAAATTCTGGGAGTCCCGAGTAATTGGGAATTTCCAATTATTATTCTGACCATCCCATTAATTTATACCTAGATGAAAGACTAAGCATTGGGAAGTCATTAAGCAAGGTGGTTTACCACTGAATAGAATATCTACTCACAGCTGGATCCATCCACATGTGCTCATCTTCAGAAGGCGTTGTGAAGTAAACGTTGCATTGTGGATAGTTGTTGTACAGGGTTGTATAACTTTTGCACTCATCTGCATAATGGAGAATGTTTAATTGCATCTGATAGAAAGACTAGTGAATTAGGAATTTGAGAAAAATATAACATACGAATATAACATTTCAACCCACTCTGTTGCAAAGGTAAAGCCTTATTCACACAATGCAGATTTGGGGGATCATTTACTAACAGATATAAACACGCCAATTTTTGGCATATATTTATTGCAGATTACGGCGCAAAGGTTATTCGCGCAGCAATCTGCAACTTTTCCCTGCTCATGCCAGGTCTAAAAAAGGTGATGTGATTTGGGTGGGGAAGGTGGAAGGCCGATAAGACTGTCTCATTTCTAATTTTCGAAGCCTGTTTTAGGCGTAAAAAATTGTCTAAATATATGCCAGAAAGGGAGCTGGCATAGATTTAGACAGGGGGTGGATGTGTCGAAGTTAAAGGGGTACTAAGACCGGCATCTAAAACGCCAGTCTTAATAAATGACCCCCTTGATGCTTATTTTGCATTCACACATAAGTCAAAACCAAGAAGATATGACATTAATCTTTTCATAATACTTTTTTCAGTGTTGGTTAGATTTAGCTAAAAAAACATGGATGTAAAATACTACTGACCTATACTGCACTGTGTGAAAGGGGCTATTTATTGTAAAATAAATTTTTTACATTTTATATTTGCAACATTTTACTTTTTACCTAGCCCTGGATTGTGAAATAATCACACTCACCTGCTCTCTGGCTTCATACAGCCAGCTCCTGGTCTCTAGTCTGTTTTCTTCCATCTGAGATATGGCTGGGGTTACGTGCTCACTGCAGTCAATGAATGGTCTCAGCGGTCTCACTAGGATGGTCTCACTAGTGGGTCATGTGCGCACTGCCGCTTGGGGATACGTTGGTGGCTGCAGCAGGGTACGTGACCCCAGCCATATTCCAGATGGAAGTAAACAAGCCTTAGACTGGAGCCAGGACGCTGGACCGGAGAGGTAGATGGCAAGTAAGTATAATGGTACCACACACTCTGGGGGTAGATAAAAAACATGTGGCAAATTTGTTGCAGAAGTGACTTCAGATTGAATAAATATTGGAAAAGTGCTTAAAGGGGTTATCCAAAACTGTAACCCCACAAGGACCAGGCCCGTCATACAGACAATACTTACCTGGCCCCAACTCCTGTGTCCTTCCAGATTCCTCCACGGCCATCGCTGCATCTCCCCATCATGCAAATCACAACATCCAGCGACAGGAGGTGCAGCCAATAGAAGGGCGCGATGGTGATCTGCCTACTTGTGTCATGTGTGATGTCAAGGGGAGTGGGTCACCGTCGCGGCCTGCTATTGGCTGCACCTCCATCACCAGATGTTGTGATCCGCACAAAGGGTAGATGCAACGACAGCCGTGGAGGGATCCAGAAAAACACAGATGCCAGGGCCTACATAAGTATTGTCTGTATGACGGGTCCAGGCATTGTGTGTGTGGAGGGGGTTATAGCTTTGGATAAACCCCTTAACGCAACCAAGAGATGCAGACATTGTGGATGTGTACACATAACACAAAACTAAATATATCTGTACCTGTAGACTGCAGAATTTCATTGATGAAGGTTGAATTTTCTTGTAGAACCTCTAGGGTATCTTGAAATTCTTCATGTAGTATGTCTGATTCTATAAAATTCTGTACATAAGCCAACAACTATGGTGAGATTCAAGGGGATTGGGGTATTTGAATGTACATTTTAGCTATAGGTGTGTATATTAATATTAGTATCATAGTACTAGTATATAGTATATAGTACTAGTATATATTATCATACTTTTTTCAGTGTAAGATCAGCTCAGTTTGTTTAGCTGTACAACTGTAAGGGTATGACCACATGGCACAGTTGTGGGGTGTTTGGCATGTGACCATGTTGCGGTCGAGTACCGCGCAGTCAATTAGGCTGCAGCTGCATCTTATTTAAAGGATATGTACACCTTTGGGCATTTTTTATTATTGTATTGTACTCAAAATTGAGCTACAAATCATTTTTTTCAGTTGTTCTTTATTACTCATTACTCAACACTCATTATAGCTCAGTTCTTATCTTACTGACAAGGATATAGCTTCAATAAGTGTTTATAACCTCTTAATAGTTTAGAAATAAGGTTTATTAAATGACCACACAAGGTGAAAGTGAAAGTACCAGTCACAGAGCTAGAAAAACAGTTAACCCTTTGTGACAGAATGGCTCAATATTTTTTTAATAAAGGCCAGTTGGACATATGATTTTTAGCCAAGTAAAATGCAGTCATAAACAAACATTAGCTCCAAAGGCATACATAGCCTTTAACTATTTAAGACCACACTGTATAATAGGCCTGCATTGTTAATGGCAGTGCGACACCTTCAATACTGCGCCGCCATTAACAATACAGACCCACTGAACAGCGTGGTCTCATTAGTTTTATTAGAGGCAGCTGCAGCCCATATGACCACAACCGTACTCAACTGCAGCACAGCCGTGTGGACGTACCCTAAGGATAATTTCACATAAGTGATGTGTCTGTCGGTTTGCTATCTAAGTTAGAACAGACGGCACTGATAATGAAAAAGGAGCTTTTCAATCATGTGGGTATATGCACATGGGTCATTTTCTGCATGGATTAACGCATCATATTTAAACATTGGCCATTTCTCTCAAGGACTCAGTTTTCCAAATGAATTGGTCTGCGGTAGAGATGAGCAAATGTTTTGATATTCTATTCAGTTCAAGTTTGCCAAATTTTTGAAAAAGCTCTGTATAAACCATAGTTGCTCCAATTGCCCTGAAAACTGCTATATAACACCCCCTGGTCTACTAGGACTCAGAATCTTTAGGATGTTATCTGTTTTCATAAATGTTTTATTAATTTTGGTTTTCCTCTCCCCCTCCCTAAGCTCTTGAATGCAATAACGGTAATAGCAAAGAGCTGGTGGAGGTCCTGAACGTCAAACCCCAACAATCAGATACTGTTGACCTATAAAAATTTAAATGATCCCCCTTTCCTTAGAATAAAAAAATAAATACATATATAATAAATAATATAAAAATCATGGGCATCACCACGTCTGAAAACACCCGTACTATTAAAATATAAAAATATTTTTCTAATACGGTGAATGGCGTAACAGAAAAAGTATCAAAATGGCCAATTCACCATTTTTTAATCGCCACTCTTACCCCCAAAAAAGTTATAAAATGGGATCAAAAAGTCACATACTCCAAATGGTATCAATAAAAAATCTACCCTATTATATCTCTCTATTCTCTTCCTATAGTGTCGTTATCACACTACAGTAGTGGCTTGTGTCTGTAATAGCGTTTTGTCAGACACTGCCACATGACCCGTCATAAATGTCTCAGGAATATCTTTTAAAGTTTTTATTGAAGCCCTAAGTAGTAGTACGAACTAAAATTGTGACTCTCTGGGAAGTAGAGGCTGTACATCATTGTGAATGACAATATAGTAATCTGTCAAATTGCATCTCTAGGTACCATTTATCATTTATCTCTCAATTTCTCTCCCACCTGGAAGGTTGTTGTAAAATGAATCTCATGCTGTAATAAAGTGAACTTTCACAGACTTGCGAGAGATCTTGGGGGTCATTTATCAAACTGGTGTAAAGTAGAACTGGCTTAGTTTCTCATAGCAACAAATCAGATTCCACCTTTCATTCTGGACAGCTCCTTTGGAAAATGAAAGGAGGAATCTGATTGGCTGCTACTTTACACCAGTTCAATAAATGCCCCCCCTCCTTGTTCCTTGGAAGATTACTACATTTAAATTCCATGTAATAATCTGTAATAGAATAATTAAAATAAAGCAGTTAATTTTCTATTCTCTGCTAACATCTCGGGGTGGCAATGTATATTTGTATTTTTCTCTTTATTCCTTTCTGTCCTAGTATATCTTTTTACTAGATTTTTTTGGGTGTTTTTTTTTAGTTAATATCATCCCTCCCTACCATAAGGTTGTAGCCTTTTTAAGTTAGAATTAAAAGTAATTTGCTTAGTTTTACGTATTGTCATTTTACTCATATTTATGATGTTATGAGCTTCTTATTAAAAACTCAATCTAATTGACTTAAAAACTCAATCTCACATCAACTGAATGGATGGTAAACATCAATAAATGTTTCACAAGGCTCCACATAGTTCAAATCACATACTCACTTAGATGAGAGAATTCATAATTTTACCTTACCATAGTGGATTCATCCAGAATAATCCTGCATCGAATATCCAGCGCAATGATCTAAGAAGAAGGATATACAGAGACAGTATAAAAAGCTATATTTAATGATATTTAGTAGAGTGTCAGATCAGCCAGAAGTCTTTGGTTTACCTTTGTTGCAGGGTTCCATAACTTAACAGAGTGAGGTAGCAGATATTTATGTCCTTCTCCTTTTTCACGTCACTGACACGTACTAATATTTAAATTGCAGTAGTCGTCCCTTGAAGTTTCTGAGCATGGACTGGAAGACAATAGCCTAAATGTAAATATGGGATCCCAGCACATGTTCTCCATGTATTGTCTCCACTTTATACCTCAATAAAACTGCCTTTTATCCCCTGAGTTGTTTGTTTGCAAATAAGATTAAGGAATGTCACTACGGGTTTTTAGTTGTACTGTGAAGTGACTCTCAGGTATCCATTCCTACTATGGTCATTGTAGCAGTCAATAGATTGTCCCGCTCTGTTCGTAAGTGCACCCTCACCCTAAGGAAAAATGCACACGATCAGGATTGCGTGCAGATTTTTGTGCGGATTTGCATGCGGAAAATCTGCACCGTAGGTCATGTATATTGTATTTTATGAGAATTTGAAATTCTCATGCACACAATGCAAATTTTTTCAGTGTGGATTTTGACCTATGGTGCGGACTTTAAAATCCGCAGTATTTTTATTTTTCCTGAACGGATTTTCTCTATTCACTTCAATGGGGAGAGTAAAATCCACATGCGGAAAATCTGCACAAAATCCGCATCAGATTGACCGCACAGATTTCCCTGCGAATCCCCTCGGGTTTTAGTGCAGATTGTCGGCACATAAATCCTGAACATGTGCATTTACACTAACTTTTAAATAGAGATGGTAAATGCTAAGGAGCTCATTTAAAAGTTTGGGATGGAATATATTTTCTAGTTATGACACTGGAGAAGAGGCTGAACTAGATGAACTTTATTCAGCCTGACAAATATATTGCTGTCATTTTTTTCTGATGTCTTATATAATACATTGTAATACACTGATAGTCAATGCAGTACAATGCAGATGTAATGTACTGCACTGAAACAGGGATCAGAACCTGTAATGTTGAAGTTCCATAGTGGAACAAAAATAAAAAAAAAGTGAAATAAAAGTTTTTTTAACAATAAAAAAATTAAAACTAAAAATCCCCTTTCTCATAAAAAGAGATATAAAAAATTAGGAAAAAAACCCCAAAAAACAGACATATTAGGTATCACCACGTCCTGCTCTATAAAAATATCACCCAACCCACCCCGTCTGGTCAACACTGTAAAAAAATAAAATGAAAACTGTGCCAAAAAAAGCAATTTTTTATCACCTTACATCACAAAAAGTGCAGTACCAAGCTATCAAAAAGTCATATGTGCCTCAAAATGGTACCAATCAAACCGTCATGTCATCCCATAAAAAATTAGACTCTACCTAAGACAATCACGCAAAACATAAAAAAATATGGCTTTCAGAAAATGGAGACATAAAAACATGATTGTTTTTCTTTCTAAAATGCTTTTATCGTGTAAAACAAAAATAAATAAATAATAATTTAAAATAATAAAAAGGTGCCTGGATGTATTTTCGGGGTGTAATAATATTACAGGTTATAGTTAATAGAGATGGGTTGTTGATCCAGAGAGTTATTCTGATTGGAGTCGGGAAGGAATTTTTTCCCCTAAAGTGGGGAAAATTAGCTTCTACCTCACAGGGGTTTTTTGCCTTCCTCTGGATCAACTTGTAGGATATCAGGCCGAACTGGATGGACAGATGTCTTTTTTTGGCCTTATAAACTATGTTACTATGTATGTTACTATGTTAAATATAAAAAATAGACAAATTAGGTATCGCCGTGCCCCAAAAAAAGTATGGTTTTCAGAAAAAGGAGACACAAAAACATTTTTACCAAAAATGCTTTATTATGTAAAACTAAAACAAAACAAAAAGAAAAGTAGATTTGATATTGTCGCGTCCGTAACAACCTGCTCTATAAAAATAGCACATGAACTAACCTGTCAGGTGAATACTGTAAAAAAATAAATAAATAAAATGGTGCCAGAACAGCCATTTTTTGGTTACGTTGCCTCACAAAAAGCGTAATATAGAGCAATCAAAAATCATATGTACCCCAAAATAGTACCAAAAAAACTGTCACCTTATCCCGTAATTTCCAAAATGGGGTCACTTTTTTGGAGTTTCTACTCTAGGGGTGCATCGGGGGGTCTTTAAATGTGACATGGCAACTTAAAATTATCCCAGTGAAAACTGCCCTCCAAAATCCATATGGCGCTCCTTTCCTTCTGCACCCTGCCGTAGTATCAGGGTAATAAATATAAACAAGGAATTAAAATGGAAAATCTGCCAAAAAAGTGAAATTTAAAGATGTCATCTCCATTTTCCTTTAATTCCTGTGGAACACCTAAAGGGTTAACAAAGTTTGTAAAATCAGTTTTGAATAACTTGAGGGGTATAGTTTCTACAATGGGGTCATTTATGGGTGTTTCCACTATGTAAGTACCACAAAGTGACTTCATAACTGAAGTGGTCCTTAAAAAAGTGGGTTTTGGAAATTTCCTTAACAATGTAAACACTTGCTTCTTAACATCTAAGCTTTATAAGATCCTAAAAAATAAAATTACATTTATAAAATGATGCAAATATGAAAGTGGACATATAGGAAATTAACTCTTTTATGATGTATCACTATCTGCCTTAAAAACAGAGAAATTCAAATTTAGAAATTTTCTGTAAATTTTTGATTTTTTAATAAAGGTGAATTATATAGACTAAAATTTTCCACTATCATGAAGGACAATGTATCGCGAGAAAACAATCTCAGAATGGTTTGGATAAGTAAAAGGATTTCAAAGTTATTACCACATAAAGTGACACATATCCAGTTCCAAAAAACAGTGTGGTCCTTAAGGTGAAAAATGCCAAGGTCCTTAAGGTGTTAACCCTTATGTTGTTTGTAGAATTTCTACAAGCTGTGTTAGGATCATGCATAAAATGCTGCAGAAGGGCTGAGTGGGAGAAGAAGGGGATATGTCCAGGTTCAGCTCTGAACTCGAACAACCCCTTTAAAGGGGCGGGACCCGCACCTATAACGAGAACGGGGCCCCCAAAGTGAAGAAGTGCGCACCACCAGAAATGAATGGGAGCGGTGGCCGTGCATGCGCAGTGCGCTCCCATTCATTTCTATGGAGCCGACGGAGATAGCCGAGCCAGCGCTCGGCTATTTGCGGCGGCCCCATAGAAGTGAATGGAGAGCGGGCCGCGCTTGCGCGGTGCACACTTCTTCACTTCGGGGGCCCCGTTCTCGATATAGGTGCGGGTCCCAGCGGTGGGACCCGCACCTATAGGACAATGGGGGAATATCCTAGCGATATGCCCCCATTGTCCAAGATGAGACAACCCCTTTAACTATTGGAGGTCAAAAGTCAAAATTCTTAAAAGGATAAAACCAATCTTTTCCTACTGGACCACAAAGGATAAGACATTATTTATACAACTAGGGAAGGGATTTTATATAACTTTAGACTGTATGTTAAAAAAGAGAGCCTGTGCGATAAAGTTATCAAAAGTGGTGTAAAGGAAAACTGACTTAGTTGCCCAAAGCAACCAATCAGATTCCAATGTTCATTTTCCAAAGAACCTCTGAAAAATAAAAGGTGGAATCTGATTGGCTGCTATGGTCAACTGAGACAGTTTTCCTTTACACCGCTTTTGATAAATCTTTTTCTTAGTGGATCACAAAGGATAACCCCAATCAGTGGCATTTACTAAAGTTTTTATGCCATAATGGTGTAAAAAAGTAAGAAATTATGGAGCATACCATATTTGCTCCTCAACACTTTTCTAAAGTGACGAGACAGGCTTAGCAGAAGAGGTGGGGTTTTACAATGCCCACTGGATTTACTATAACTAATGCCAGAAACTAGTGTAAACTATAACTGAAGTATACCCCTATACCCCGGACTACCATCAGCCACTAAATAAATTAGGCACATCTCACTTTGGCCCACAGGGATCAAGACTGGTGCATGGGAACACCACTCTTGATAAATATCCCTCAATGTGTTTGAAGGACCATGAACTAGATAGGACAGATCCCATTTGAACTTGGTTTAATCCAGGATTTCAGGAGTATGAGGGAGTAAGTAGTTCTGTGGTTCTGAAATATGTCCCTATGTTGTTTTCTACAGTGAAACTTCTGATCTAGACCAGATTTACCTGTAATATAGTAAAATAATGATAGTTAAAATTGATGAATGCCATTGTATAAAAGAGATTAGGTCAAACAAGCATAGGTTATGGGAAAGTGAGAGAACAGGGTACAGCAGAAAATGACAATAAGCAGTGTGCACACATGTCCTATCAGCTGCCAGTGTTTGCATACATTATAATAAAAATTCTATAAGGGTCAAAGTAGCAACTGTAAAAATATGTGTGCAGTATTTTGTGATTTGCCAGCTTTAAGACGTACCTCATGCTTTTGACTTAACTCATTTGCTTAACATGACAATATTTATTGCTGTAGCTGGAAGAATTTTCCCACGTAAAATCTATTATTCAATTAATCTCCATGCAAAATATACACTGCATTACAATAAAAAAAGCTCTTTTTAATATGCCTGTCCTGCCTTCCTAAGACGAGACTAAATTCCACACAGGTTAGGGCTCGTTCACATCACCGTTAGGGATTCCGTTCAGGCTTTCCGTTATAACATCGTTATAACGGAAAGAAACGGAATCCCTAGGACGGACATCAAAACGGGCACCTTTAAGAGGCATTCCGTTTTGATCCGTCATAATAGAAGCCTATGGCTCTGCATAACGGATCTGTCTGGTTGCCGTTATGCTGGACGGAAAACAAAGTCCTGTCGTTAGAAACAGCAGAGACTTGCGGGTACTTACTTCCATCGGTAGTTCCCTCTTCAGCAATTAGATGCCGTGATCACATGAGATCACGGCATCTAGTAGCGCAAAAAGCGTACGCTTCCGGGTGGTGTACAGACACCCCATGTGGTCAAATAGGGTGTCTGTACACGATCTGAACCTCGCTGATGAGGTTTACAGCTTTCAAAGTGCAATTCTTATTCTGGCCAGGCCAGGATAAGAAATGAGCAAATTCGGTTTGTAATTCAATATTAAAAACCCCTGATTGCTCATAAAGAAAAAATAAAAAGCACAATCTATTTGCTCATATTTGAGCTTTAAAATATTGACAAAATTTTTTTTTTAAATGTTAAAAATTATATAAAAAATAAAAAAATATAAAAGTTTAAATCACTCCCTTTCCGTATAATTAAAAAAATAAATACCTAAATAACAATAAATATAGACATCATGGGTATCACCATGACCGAAAACGCCTGTACTTTTAAAATATAAAAAAAAATTCTAATACGGCGAATTGAGTGGTGGAAAAAAGCGTCAAAATGGCGATTCGCTGTTTTTTGTCACTTTTTTCTAAAAAACATTAAATAAAAAGTGATCAAAAAGTCATACACAACCCAGAATGGTATCAATAAAAAGTTCAGATTGCCCCGCAAAAAATGAGCCCCCATATAGCTCTGTACACAGAAATACCAAAAAGTTATAGGGGTCAAGATATGACCAAAAAAAAAAAAAGTCCAACTTTATAATTATTTTATCACTATCAAAACGCAGAAAAAAACTATACATATTAGGTATTACCGGATTCGTAATGACCAGTAGAATGAAAGCAACTGGTCAATTTTAATGAACATTGAACGCTGTAAATAAAAAACCCGTAGAACTGTAAGACTACACCATATGAAATATTAAATGGTGGCGTTGGAAAGTACAAAAACAAGCCCTCATACAGCTATGTGAACAGAAAAATAAAACCGTTATGGCTGTTTGAAGGCAGGGAGCGCAAAACGAAAATGCAGAACCGAAAAAACCTCCGGTACTGAAAGGGTTAAAGAAGAGCTTGTTTTGGAGGAAAAAAGCCAGACTTGTTTACCACCAAATACTGCTGGATCATTGCCATTCAGTATCACTGAAGCTCTAATGTAAGTCTATGACAGACAGGAGTGGTAATTTTGTAATTGTTTGTGCTATGTTTCTCCACTCCACCCCTCTCACTGGAAGGCTCCAGTCTAGCTAGTAACTCTCCATAAGGAGAGCAGTCAGAGCCCCTAGTGCTCTGCAGTTAGGGACCAGTGCTTGAGTCTGCATGAGTAACCAGAAGAAGATGCTGAGATGGGGACACTGAGCCACAGACCATGGGTCACCAGCCCTGTTACCAAGAAGCCATCTGTTCTACTGAGCTACAGACTGTGGGCCTCCAGCCTTTGACCAGGGTACTAGCCTTCTGAGAAAGAGGGGGATAGCTAGCTCAGGCCTTTTCTCAACATGAAACCCATCTTCTGCCAGGGAGGAGAAACTGCAGACCCTGACTCTCTGGACTTATTTGATATTGGGGTGCGCCACGCCTTACCATCCCTTACGGAGAGCAGCAACACATGCAGTATTTCTGGATAATAAATGACCCCCTAAGTATTTTAGGGAAGTATTTTAATTCAGGATTTTCCATTGTGGTTTTACCTAAATTTTTTTTGTTGTAAACACAACCTTGCACATTCCATGAATTATATTTTGTGTCATTTATGTTGTTTTGTAACTGTAATTATTTACTGGTTATTATGTGAAAAATTTTACATAATTGCAGAACTTGGAAGAAGCGTAGTTTGGGTTAACTGTACAGAAATCACTTTGGGGATTTTATTCTATGAGATAATAAATTACAGAGACTTTTTTTTATTATTTTCAATCACAGTTAGGGCTCCTTCACATCAGCATTTTTTATTTCTGTTTTTCTGCTTCGTTATAGGAGCAGAACAACGAAAACAATGTAAGCGCCAGATGTGGCACATAATTGACAGGAACAGAGCCAACTATCATGGGATCCCTTTGATTTCCATTTGGGAGAATGCTTTTTTAGCTGAGGAAAAAAGTCCCGTATGCAGGACTTTCCTCTCCACTATTTTTGATAAAATCTATGACAGAGACCTCCAACTCCGATGTGAATATACCCTTATTGTGTCACACTGCCCTAATTCCTTTACTCACACCACTATGGAAGTTTGGAGCTTATGGAAGTAGGCCTATCTTCTTAAATGAGTTGTCCAGCCATGGAGGCAACAACCCTTGAGGTCCTAACCTATGCCCCTTAGCATAAAAACACTGCTCACCTATCCGCGGTCCTGCTGCTGCTCCATTCTCCACAGGACCAGGAAGCAGCTTGGTCCTGTGATTGCTGCAGCCAATCACAGGCCTCAACAATCACATCAGTTTCAACAATATGTCACAACCTCTTTAAATATGTCAGTATAGCATGATCACAGATCCACTTTAAGATACACTGCCAATAAATTATAAAACAAAAACCATGCAGCTTCAGCGCAAGGCCACATATCTGGCCTCCCATGCAAAAACAGCTAATTGCCTAAATGACAATACTGTGACATGCCTCAGTGACTTGTAGGATCTAACACTTTGTTTTACTTTGCACCCTGTGGTGATGTGGTAGCCAAACTGGCCAGCCAACCACTGATGCAGCAGTGACCCACATGAGCCACTTATGGGTTGAGTGGTCATGTACAGTATTTGTGCCAAGAAGGACCAGGAAGCAGGGATTGGTGGGGGACCAGAGAAGTGTACGAAAATCGTGACGTATGACTTTTATTTTTTAAAGCCTTTTAGACCCTTTTAAAAATAGGCCTACAATTATTTATTGGAAAGCTCTTTAAAGAGGACCTTTCATGGTTTTACATTATAGTAGGTAAATACCTTTACTTGCAGGGCACCCCCCGCTGATGCTGCCACCCGCCCAGGTTTTTCGAAACAGCGCTCCTGCGCCCCGCTCCGCCCCCCTGTATTTTTCGCGCTCAGTATGCTAATACTGAGCATTGGTACAGGGAGGAGGAGATGCCTGGGTTTCTCAATGGGCGTCTCCTTCTCCCTGACTGTGCCGCGATCCAATCACATCAGAGAGCGTCACAGCCAGGGAGAAAAAAACTCCTTGGCTGTTACGTTCTCCGATGTGATTGGAACGCGGCACAGCCAGGGAGAAGGAGACGCCCATTGAAAAACCCGGGCATCTCCTCCTCCCTGTAGCGATGATCAGTATTAGCATACTGAGCGCGAAAAATACAGGAGGGCAGAGCGGGGCGCAGGAGCGCTATTTTGAAAAACCTGGGCGGGTGGCAGCATCAGCGGGGGGTGCCCTGCAAGTAAAGGTATTTACCTACTATCATGTAAAACCATGAAAGGTCCTCTTTAAATATATTCTTGCAATTCAGCACAACAGCAGTTGTTCCCACACAATACTGCGCCAGCACAGCTGTTGTGCCCAGTTACAATTGTGCCAACGCAGGGAAAGTTTCCATGTGGCAATATGCCACTGACAACAATATAATCAAACAGAAGTACATCTCTGTGTAAAGCATACCCTATTGTCTTTTTTTTTTTTTTAGAATATTAACAAGAAGAAAGCTTCCATTAAGTACAACAAGTATAAGTACAAGTACAGGCAGACTTCAGGTCAATCAATATATAGACATAAATATCACACCACGTATAATATATAAGTAGCAATATGTAATAAAAGCTATCAGGTTTCAGAAATATGAGCATAAGGGGTCATGCACATGAAAGTATTTTTCTTCTGTTTCCGTTTTTTTTACAGGTCCGTGTCCGTAACCATTCATTTCAATAGGGGTTGAAAAAAAACAGAAATGACTCCGTGTGCCTTCCATGTACGTATCTCCGCATGTCTGTTCTGCAAAAAAAAAAAACAGAACATGTCCTGTTCTTGTCCGTTTTGCGGACAAAGACAGGCATTGTTACAATGGATGCACAACGAAAAAAAGTGGATGTAACATGGACCTCACATGGATGTCATCCGTTTTTTTTTTTTTGCGGATCCGTGTTTTGAGGACTGCAAAATACATAAGGTCATGCATAAGGACTGCACATGGCCAAGCACTACATAGAAATTACCTATTCTTGTCCGCAAAAAGAATAGGACATACTCTATATTTTTGCGGGGGTGTGCTGTCCGCATATTCCAGTCCTTTCCTTATCCTCTAACTTTTATCATTGTTGGGCAGTATCTAAGGAAGACGTTTTGGTAAGTAGTCCAAAGGAGCCAAATGTGTTTTAATGTAATGTGGGCAATTTCCTCTGGTCTGTACTAATTATTAGCTTCATTGGGCTATTGTTTGTTGGGAAGGGGAACCAAGAGTCTAGGACCACATAAAAGGGGTCTAAAGAGTTTTGTAATCTTAAGCGTATTAACATTGGGGGAGGTACATAAGGAATGATTCTGGTGTAGATGGAAGTTGAGTTTTGCAGACACTGTTCCTTGTTTGGCAGAAGTCTATGAGAATATCCACCACATATGAAAATACAGTACATGCCTGGTTTAGTGAATGTGAGCCATAAAGGTGGTTAATTAGATTAGGTGAGGTTTTACAGCATCTCAAAAAGACTTTGTAACCATTTTCTTGTAACTATATCTGGATATTAATTTTGGAGTGGATGGCAAATGATATTTTTGAGCATGACGGCAGTGTAAATGCTTTTCTCCTGCTTGGTTGAAAGATGAGTACAAGAGTTAGCCATTAGAAGATTTTTATAGAGTGGCAATATTGGGTCAGATAAAGTAGTCCTGTCTAACAGTTTAGCAGAGCAAACTTCGATTTATCACAGTGGCCGATGCTGGATGATAAATTTGTAGACTGTTTAGTCTAAGTTTATGCCACCTATTAGCTTACACTAGATTTAGGCTACTTTTACATTAGCGGCAGCCTTCTTTGACAGGCTGTTCCAACGGGGGAACCGCCTGCTGGATCCGTGCTACCGCTAGTGCACCATGCCACGGGAAGTCCACTTTGGCCCCATTGGCTATAATGGGGTGGGCTGGAGGTCTGGCCATAGCAGGCAAACACACTAGTGGTATCAGGGATCCGACAGGCTGTTCCCCAGCTGGAACAGCCTGCCGGAGAAGGCTGCCGCTAGTGTGAAACTAGTCATAGTGTTCTTCCATCACTGTTCAGCCTCAAACTTTATTAACTCATCAATCTCACTTTCTGACCACAATCTTCTTTCATTTACTGTTAAGACCTCTCACTATTCTCACAACAATCCTACTTTTCACACAAAACCTACATACCAATAACTGCCAGCAACTCATTGACACCCTACAGTTAGCTCTTAGCCCAATCTCTTCCCTCTCCTGTCCAGACCTGGTTGCCAATGGCTCAAAACCACCCTAGATGAAGCAGCTCTAATATCAATCCAACCCTCCTGACACAGAACATGGCAACCTTGGCACACAACTGAAACAGTTTTTCTCCAGCGGTGCTCCAGATGTGCAAAACGCTTATGGAGAAAATCATGAATATCGGCTGACTTTCTCCATTATCAATTTATGCTTTATGCTCAAAACATACAATTGGGCCATCAACATTGCCAAACAGAAGTAGTTCACCTCTCTCATCTCTTCACTCTCAAATAACCCAAAACGACTTTTTGACATTTTTTACACCCATTTAATCCCTAAAGTTCAAGAACCTGTCATATCAATAGCAATATCCAGAAGGAAATTATCTTCCAGTCCCCAACCAATTTCTACCCTCCTCCCTCCTACTTGCTCTCTCCTCTTTTAACCCTATAACAGATAAAGAAGTCTCCAGGCTCTCTCTTCTTCTCAACCCACCACCTTCATCTCTAAACTCCTGGAATGTCTTGTCTATTCTTGCTTAATAAGCTATGTCTCTGCAAACTCTCTTCTGGACCCGTTACAATGTGCCCTTTGCCCACTCCACTCTACAGAAACTACCCTTACTAAAGTGTCTAACGATCTCCTGACAGCAAGAAGGAATGGCAACTAGTTTCTACTGATTCTTCTGGATCTCTCTGCAGCATTTAATACGGTAGACCACAAACTGCTCCTCACCATGCTCCACTCAATTGGCCTTAAGGACACTGCTCTCTCTTGGTTCTCTTCATATCTCTCTGGCCACCCATTTAGTGTATAATTTTTTGGCTCTACTTCTTCTCCTCTTCCTCTTGATGTTCGGGTTCCTCATAGTTCTGTCCTAGGTCCTCCACTTTTCTCTCTACACAGCCCTCATCGAACAGACTATCAGTAGATTTGTTTTTCAGTACCATCTCTATGCTGACGACACCCAACTATACACTGCATTCCCTGACATCACCCCTGCTTTACTTCACTGTAATTGTCTGGCAGCTGTCTCTAACATCATGTCCTCTCTTTATCTAAAACTTAAACTCTCAAAAACTGAACTTCTTGTCTTTCCCCCATCTACTAACCTTCCTAAACTTGATATTTCAATTTTGGTCATAACTCCTGGGCAGCGCTGTCATGTTTGACTCGGACCTTTCCTTTGTTCACCATATCTAATAACTTGCTTGTTCTTGTCGTATACAACTCAAGAATATCTCCAGAATCTGCCCTTTTCATATGGCAGAAACGACCAAAGCTCTTGTTGTTGCCTTGATTCATTCTCATCTTGACTAGTGTAATTCATTACTAATTGGTCTCCCTCTCACTAAACTCTCCCCCTTCAGTGCTTGCTAAATGCTGCAGCCAGGCTCATCTATCTATTCACCTGCTATACTGATGCTTCTAAGCCTGTGCCAGTCACTTCACTGGTTGCCAATCCACCACAGAATACAGTTCAAACTTCTCATCCTCACCCACAAAGCTTTCCACAGTGCTGCACATTCATACATCTTTTCCCTCATTTCCGTCTACCACTCTACTCGTGCCCTCTGTTATGTTAGTGGTCTAAGATTAAAATCCTCCATAATTCGCACTCCCGTCTTCAAGACTTTTCTCGAGCTGCACCTACTCTCTGAAATGCTCTGCCCCAGAATATCAGGTTAATTCCCACCTTCCCTACCTTCAAATGTGCCTTAAAGGGAACCTGTCATCTCCGAAACACCCCCTGAACTAGAGTAAGCGGTGTATAGTGTAAGAGATGCTGAATCCGAACATGTAATTTTTATCTTCGTACTAACTTCCATTCTGACTCTGTGCTCTGACAAACCTGCAGTAAAATGCACTCACTGGACTCCAGTGCTCACTCACATAATGGAGTGGACTCAAAGAAGAGTCCTGTCAATGTATTTTACTGCTGGTTTGTGGGAGCACAGAGTCAGAATGGAAGTGAGTATGAAGATAAAACTTACATATTCGGATTCAGCATCACTTACACTATACAACACTTACTCTAGTTCAGGGGGTGTTTCGGTGATGACAGGTTCCCTTTAAATATACATCTTTTCAGGCAGGCTAATCATGTTCCCTAAAATGACTGTTCCCCAGACATGAACTCGATCTTCTAATAGTCCATACACCCGAAGCAGATCAGCCTATACCATTGCTTAAAGTACAAAAATGGCACAATTACTACATATCACAATCAACTAACTACCTTTTGTGTCAACCCCATTTCCTCATAGATTGAAAGCTCTTGTGAGCAGTTTCAGTTGTATATTAGCCAGTTACGTTGTCTTTTGTTTTGTACATGAACCCTCTGAATTGTAGAGTGCTGAGAAATATGGTGGCGCTACATAAATAAATATTATTATTATTATTATAAGGAGAATTATTACTACTATGGGATTAGAATTATTACTACTACATGATTACTAGTATGAGCACTGTGGAGACTTTATTATTATTGGGGGCACTGTTATTTTTTATTGGTTGGACTTTGGGGAACACTATTATTGCGGGGGATGCTCTGGCATAGTAACAGCTTAGCACAGTTATTTTTGGACGACAATATGTTTACACTATTAGTGTCAGGGACACTATTTGATTGGCGCAGTGATTTTTTAGGCCACTGTGTGCCAAAAATTATTGAAGGAGGCACTATCTTTGTGGTACTAGTATTTTCAGGGAGACTGTTTCTGCAGTATAGTATTGGGGAGCACAGTGTGCACAGTATTGGGGCGGCAGGATGGGGTTTTCAGAAGGTGGGAGGATGATGGAAAAGTAGTAAACTAAGATGTCTGCTTGTCAAAATCTGCTATAAGAGATGGCTGAAAGAAATCATCATGGTGGTCTGGACTAAATTAAGAAGATGCGGAAAACAAACATCTACATATGCTTTATTACCCTAGATGTTTTGCAGTGCTGTGTGTAATGTTTTCCAAGTATATCTTTAATAGTAGGGCTAAAGGGGTTAGGTTTAGAATTTGGCATGGGGGAGTGATGTTTTAATTTTTGGTTCAGGCAGCAGAAAGATTATGTGCTCCCCTGCCCCTTGCCACAAAGCACTGAGGGAAGGAGGGCCCAAGCTGAACTCTTGCACCATGGCCCATGAGCCTTTAACTATACCCCTGCTCGAGAGGTTTCTCCTGGTGGAAGTAATACACTGGGGAGATTTATCAAAAGTGGTGAAAGGAAAACTGGCTTAGTTGCCTATGGCAACCAATCAGATCCCACTTTTCCCTGAAAAATGAAAGGTGGAATCTAAATATTTGCTTTGGACAAGCAAAACAGTTTTGCTAAATCTCCCCCGCTAAGTCGTTAACATTTACCCATATTTATCATACAGTTGGAGAGAGGGCAAAGTGATTCAAAAGTAGTTGCTGTGGATAGTGCTTGACTTGGGTTAGAGACAATGATGTGTAGATCATTTGCAAATGTTGCTGTTTTATGCTGTGACCAGCGCCGACAATTCCATGTTTTTGCAGTGGGATTTGTAGGTAAGAGTTGCAGTACATTTCAGGTTTCTGGCGTAAATTATGAGAAATATGCCTGAACTCCACATGGCCCCCTCCCCACCAACTTTTTTGAAGTGGCAAGCACTGCACAATTGCCCCAATAAGTCACGCATTTTTGTGTGAATGCAAAGTTTGCAACTTTTTGATGCCAGCAAAGTGGCATACACAGTTGGATGAACTTCACACGTGTGCGCAGCATTGTGCCTCCATAAGACCACCATATTCTCCCCACTATTCTTTCTCACTGATTCTGTATGGATCCATGTGAAAAAACTGTATGGGGAGATTTATGAACATGTCAAAGAAAGACATTGAAGTCCATAGCTACTAATGACAGCACAGCTTTCCTTTCTTATTGTGCTCTTGGAAATTAAAAGCTGTGCTGTGATTGGTTGCTATGGGCAACAAAGACAGTTTTACTTTTAGACACTTTCATAAATTTGGCCCTGTGTGGTCACATATCAGTCGTTGTACAGAAAACCTGGCCCTCAAATTATTAATATATTTGCCACCATTAGCAGCAATATTCCAGCCAATCACTTCTTGTAATCAGTGTCAGTCTTTTATATCACTGTTGAGGTATTCTAAACCCCATAAAACCTATTCCCTTTTGGTAAGTTTTTGTGCATGAACCACTTTTTTCTGGTCATTCAACAACAATTTTTTTGTAATCCAAGCCTTTTATTTTTTTTTCTTTAGGATGCCCTCACAAGCAGCAGTTCATTCATGTGAATAGGGTTGTTTTAATGGATTTCTGCAAGTCTCATTCAGGTGACTGTAACTGATTTTCAGTTGCAGAAATGACCAGATATTCTCATCAATAATTTCTGCTAAATCAAGGTTTCTTTCCTTTCCTAAGTGGTAAACAGTCTAGGCCCTGATGCCCCAACACATATTACGGCTCTTTCACACGAGTGGATTCAGTCCGAGAAATCCGCAGCGTGTAGGAGAGCCAAGCCCCGTTCTGGACAGACGAGACACGGAGCAATAACATGATTGATAATACTCCATGCCTCTCTGTGACCTTTTTACTACAAAATCACAGTGACAACTTCATCTCACTGTGATTTTGTAGACAAAGATCACAGAGAGGCACGAGCATTATCAATCATGTTACTGCTCCGTGTCTCTTCTGTCCAGAACGGGGCTTGGCTCTCTTACACGCTGCAGATTTCTCGGTCTGAATCCACTCGTGTGAAAGAGCCCTTACACTACAACCATGAAGTCTGACTTTAGGTCTAAACAGTCTATTTCTCCCCCATTTATTAAAGGAATGGACAAGACTTCTTCAACTGAACGTAACCAGCTCAGACCACAGTAACTGAATATGATTTCACTAAAAAGATATGCAAACTCCAGATTGCCCTAATGCAAATGAACTGTGTTAAGATATTTACCTGTTGTTGGCTGGGTTGACACAAGATGACGTTGGCAAGACATTTTTTTGCTATCTTCTAACTCATTTGGACACAAAATATGATTTGCAGAATAAAATCAGAAGTTATATTTTTTTGTCTGGTATTGCCTAGTATTGCTAAGAGTTTTTTCTGGTTTCATCTCATTCCTACCATTTATACCACTTGGCCATAGCCACAGTTTTATGGGTTTTGTTTTTACAAAGTTTGCTGTGCAAAGTAAAACTGACCTGTGCCTTCATTCTCTGGGTCAGTACGTTTACAGCGATACCACATTTACATAGTTTTTCTTGTGTTTTAGTACACAAAAAAATAAAAACTTTGGAAAAAAAACTGATACAATATTCTGACCCCCATAACTATTTTATAGTTTCATCTATGGAGCTATATGAGGGCTTATTTTTTGCAGGGCAGTCTGTAGTTTTTAAGAGATCATTTTGGATACCACTTTTTATTCAAATTTTAATGGGGAGGTGAATCGACAAAAAAATGGGCAATTGGTCAACTGAAAAAATTATAGATCTCCTCCACACAGACCCTAACCTAGATAAATAGGCATCATTAGAAAGTGTGAATGTTAATGGCAGTGATATACTGCATGATATGACAAATACAGTAGTCACAAAATTGCCTAAATATGTGTCAATAAACCTTGACTAAGGTTATTTTTACACTAGCATTAGACATCTCCAGCAGGCTTTTCTGGAATGGATCTGGTTTGGATCTGGCATTGTCGGACACTACCTGACACCCACCAGCCCCATTAACTATAATGGGGACCGGCGGAGATCTGGCCGCTTCCGGCTACAGCATTTTTATCCGGCCGATTCTCGGTATAAATATTGGGTTGCAGCCAGGTCTCCGGCAGTCCCAATTATAGTCAATGGGTCCGGATGACGATGCAGTAGCTTACTGCAATGCCAGAATGCAAAAAGATCAGCGTGCCAAAACAGCCTGCTGGATCTAAAAGTGCTAGTGTGAAACTAGCCTAAAACGATGACACTTTTAATAAATGTGGACCAAAGTTTTATAATATCCACAATAGATTCAAGGTATGTGTTAAGTGGCACACATAGAAATACCTTCCAGCAATTAAGGATTATTACAGCATGCTGGTTGCTTACTACACCAGTGCAGCTAACATCCAGCTCTTTTCAACTATAGTGATGTGCACAGTAGAACCAGAACTTCAGTCTATGGCGGTGCATTCATGCCTATTTAACTCTGCCTCTGGCATCACATTCTTGCATAGAGTACATCAAGTTTATTTCAATTTCTGTGATTTTATGAAGGTTACCTCTTGGTTCAGACTAGACTGGTTACTGAATACCTGATTGCTGTCTGCCCTGACCTGTGCCTGTTTACTCACCTTTTAATTATAGATAGCTATATTCTTTGTTTCAATACTTCACATTTCCAAGATCTCTACTTACTGTCAGCAACTGGAAATGTTAACACCAGAGGCTGAAAACCCCTGTCCTGGTTATGACCAACTGATGCAGTGTTTCCATTTACTGATAGCAAACAGGACTTTGGAAAATGGACTGCGAGACAAAGTAAATTACAAAGCTCTATTAATTAGAGTGAGGCCTCGTCCACATTTCCGTGTCAGTGACACATCCGTGAAAAAAAGCGTACGTGTTTCATCCGTGAAGCTGTCCGTGAAAGATCTGTGGTTGGTCCGTGTGTTCGTTTTTACCATCCGTGTGGCATCCATATTTCACTGACGTTGCTCAGCTGAAAATTGATTTCCAAAGAATCTCCTATTAGTCATCAGTGAAAAATGGACGCATCATGGACACAACACAGATGTGTGTCAGTGATTTTCACGGACCCATAGACTTCAATGGGCGTGCTTGGTCCGCATCACGGATCAAAGTAGTGCATGTCCCTGTGATTTTTTTACTGACCCACGCTCAGTAGAAAAATGCTGAAATGTGAACAGATACATTTAAATCAATGGGTACGTGTGCTGTCCGTGAAAAATGCGGACAGCACACGTCAGTGAAAAACGGAAATGTGGACGAGGCCTAAGTGTGCAGGTAAAATAACCCATTTGAAATGAATATGAATTTGGTACCTGAATTTTGACACCAATAATGCGCCATTTTATGCTTTTTACATGTAAAATTCCACTGTCCTTTTTCTTGGCTAAGATATGACATCTACTTGGAAAACTACTCTGTGAGTGCATGTTCTTTGGCTGTGAACTATGGGGAAGTAAAAAACTGATTGTCAAAATGCTGACCTTCCTCTTTTTAAAACTCTTTTTTTAAAAGTGAAAGCAGTTTCGATGCAAATTGAAAAGGTGTGTTTAGTCAGTTACTACTTCCTTTAAAATGTAATTTATTTAAAAATAAAAATGGTTAGAGACCTTGTCCAAGAAAGTCATGTATGCTTTGTAAAAGCCACCATTAATCAACACCTGCCATAGACTACCACAAACAGACCGACTGGAAGTTAAGAGAAATAACACTTGTAAAGGGGTTTTCCAGGCTATTGACATTGATAGTCTCTCCCCAGGTCTTTAACCCCTTCTACCCCGGAGTTTTTTTTGTTTTTGCGTTTTCATTTTGCACTCCCTGCCTTCCCGGAGCCATATATTTTTTAATTACTATTTTTAAGTTCACATAGCTGTATGAGGGCTTGTTTTTGTGGGACAAATGCGGGTTTATTATTTACAACCTTTGTTTTTTTTAATAAAACTGTTACTTTCATTCTACAGGTCAGTATGAATCCAACGATACTGTATATGTTTAGTTTTTCTTGCTTTTTGATACTGATAAAATAATAAATAAATCTGTTTTATTTTTTGTCACCATATTTTGGTTTACTTTACATTTACATTATCGTTTTACAGCACAACCGACGGAGGAGGAGGAAGATCGCTGGCAGTGAGGAGCGGTGACGTCCGTGCAGAAGAGGTAAGTGGTTTTGTTATTTTATGTGATATAAGGCATGGGGGCTGATGAGAGGCATATGGGGGCTGATGAGAGGCATATGGGGGTTGATGAGAGGCATGGGGGCTAATGAGAGGTAAATGGGGGCTGGTGAGATGCATGGGGGCTGATGAGAGGCATATGGGGCCTGATGAGAGGCAAGGGAGCTGATGAGAGGTATATGGGGGCTGATGATAAGAGGCACGGAGCCTGATGATAGGAGGCATGGAAGCTGATCTGAGGTCTTATTGGGGTCTTATTAATATTGGGGGTCTGATTGGGCTGTCAGCTGAGGTCTGATTAACATTAATTAACATTGATTAACCTGAGGTCTAATGAAAAATATTTTTTCTTATTGTCCTCCTTTAACATCTAGGTGCATCTTATGGGCCGGTGCGTCTTATAGGGCGAAAAATACAGTAATTTTTTTGTGGGAAATGAAGTAACCAAAAACTGCAAATCTGCAATTGTGGTGCTTTTTTCCGTTTTGCTGTTTGCCATATGGGGAAGATATTTTTATATTTTTATAGTATGGGCGTTTTCGCACATGGCGATACCCATGATGTGTATTTTTTTAGTTCTATTTTTATTTTGGGGGTGATTAGAATTTTTCTATTTTTTAAATTTTTAAAATATTTTTTAAATATTTACTTAATACTTTAAATATTTACTTTACTTTAATACTTTTTTTTTAATAGTTCCCCTACTCCCTTAACAGTGACCTCACAGTACCCCGCGGCCTCTTTAATAGTGGCCTCCACAGGCCCCTCCTCCCTTAACAGTGACTTCCACAGTGCCTGCCCCTTTAACAGTGACCTTCACTGCAGCCTGCCCCCATAACAGTAACATCCACAGCGCCCTCCCTTTTAACTGTCACAGAACCAAGCAAGGAAAACCACAATGAAGTGCACATCCAACAATGGTAAAAGCAATAAAATAATTTTATTGGACAACGCAATTATGCATACATCTCAAAATTGTATTTAGATGTATGCATAATTGTGTTGTCCAATAAAATTATTCTATTGCTTTTACCATTGTTGGATGTGCACTTCATTGTGGTTTTCTTTGCTTGGTTCTGTGATAATTGTTTCTGAACCACTTGTGCACTCTGTTTTTATTGTGTGCCCCCTATTCTTCTGGTTACTCCCTTTTAACTGTGACCTCCACAACAGCCTGCCCCTAGGGTGGCCAGAGGTCCGTTTTTAGGCCGGACAGTCCAGCTTTTAGACTCCCTGTCCTCCGTTCGGCGCAGGGCCTGGATGGACACAGGGATGTCCTTTTGAACAGCTCACTCTCAGACAGCAGCACTGTGCAGGCTAAGCATAAGCTACAGGGAGAATGTCACCCTCCCTCCCACCCCAGCAGCTGACAGAAGTTGATTTTTACCTTCATTTTTGAAATCCCTGCCACCTGCGGAGTGAGAGGGGGTGTGGCCTGACCGAGAGGGGGTGTGGCCTGACTGAGCCAGGGGCGTAGCTTATTCCTGCTTTTGAGGATGGCCTGAATTACAGGTCGATGCCATGGTAATTTATGAGGAAACACAGTGGGTAGCAGTGGAAGAAAACATCTTTTATAGGTAATGTTTGATGATGAATTAGACTAAAACATAAGTTATATTTATGGTAACCGGAATACCCCTTTAACAGTGTCATCCACAGCGCTCTGCCCCTTTAAAGTTGACCTACAGCAGTGAACTGGCTGGTTTGTTATGGAAACCTGGTATGAAACTGTCTGTATGTGGAATCTAAGGGCCTGCGAGCTTCTATTTGCTGATAAGGGTCATGTGCCCAGGCTTCTATTGGCTAATGCATTTTTTTGGAATATCTCAGGAACTTGGAGAGCTGAGACCCGGTCTAAAACTTTCCTGGACACCTGATGTACCTGTGTGCCAAATTTTGTGATTGTAGCTGCGAAGGTGCAGATTCCTTTAGTGGACATACACACATACATACATACAGCGCCTTGCGAAAGTATTCGGCCCCCTGGAACTTTTCAACCTTTTGCCACATTTCAGGCTTCAAACAAAAAGATATAACATTTTACATTTTTGGTGAAGAATCAACAACAAGTGGGTCACAATTGTGAAGTGGAACAAAATTTATTGGATCATTTAAACTTTTTTTGTAATAATAAAACTGAAAAATTATTCAGCCCCCTTGCATTAATACTTTTATTGCGCCACCTTTTGCTGCGATTACAGCTGCAAGTCGCTTGGGGTATGTCTCTATCAGTTTTGCACATCTAGAGACTGAAATTCTTGCCCATTCTTCCTTGCAAAACAGCTCGAGCTCTTTTAGGTTGGATGGAGAGCGTTTGTGAACAGCAGTTTTCAGCTCTTTCCACATATTCTCAATTGGATTCAGGTCTGGACTTTGACTTGGCCATTCTAAGACCTGGATACGTTTATTTTTTAACTATTCCATTGTAGATTTTGCTTTATGGTTGGGATCATTATCTTGTTGGAAGCTAAATCTCTGTCCTAGTCTCAGGTCTTTTGCAGACTCCAGCAGGTTTCCATCCAGAATGGTCCTGTATTTGGCTCCATCCATCTTCCCATCAATTTTAACCATCTTCCCTGTCCCTGCTGATGAAAAGAAGGCCCAAACCATGATGCTGCCACCACCATGTTTGACAGTGGGGATGGTGTGTTCAGTGTGATGAGCTGTGTTGCTTTTACGCCAAACATATCGTTTTGCATTGTTTCCAAAAAGTTGGATTTTGGTTTCATCTGAACAGAGCACCTTCTTCCACATGTTTGGCGTGTCTCCCAGGTGGCTTGTGGCAAACTGTAAACAAGACTTTTTATGGATATCTTTGAGAAATGGCTTTCTTCTTGCAACTCTTCCATAAAGGCCAGATTTGTGAAGTGTTCGACTGATTGTTGTCCTATGGACAGACTCTCCCACCTCAGCTGTAGATCTCTTCAGTTCATCCAGAGTGATCATGGGCCTCTTGGCTGCATCTCTGATCAGTAGTGTTGAGCGAGCATGCTCGGCCAAACTCGCTGTTCAGCCGAGCATGCCTATGCTCGGGTCCGCTCGGTGTTAGGCCGAACACCGAGTGTACTCAAGCGCAATGCTCGAGTCTCTTCCCCACACTGTAATGTTGATTTGTACGCTAATGCATACGAATTTGTACGCTTATGCGTACAAATTTGTACGGTAAATGTAATTGATAATATATGGCTAAACCCTCACGGTGATGTTAAAATGAGACTTTCGCCAATATATCCTTATATCAAGAACATACTGGAGCCCGAGCACTGCATCAAGGTATCTCAGAGTGGCGGGTTTGAATGTGCCTTGACTTAGATCTTATGGTAACATTCTGGTGCACCTGTGCAGCCTGAGTCACATGAGTTATTGGTAGGTGGGGCTCACAGTCTCCTCCCTCCTCCCATTGTATGTGTGGAGCTGGAGGTAACTAGGAGTTGGTTGCTGTGTGTCGGCCTATATGCTCCTTCCGTAATTGCCCATAAGTCATAGGTAGGTTAGCGTTAGGTCCCATGCCACTCTGAGATACCTTGACGCGGTGCTCGGGTTCCGGCATGTTCTTGATATAAGGATATATTGGCGAAAGTCTCATTTTAACATCAGCGTGAGGGTTTAGCCATTATCAATTACATTTACCGTTGTAGTGCACCTTTTTCCGTGATTTGTTTGATTATATAATTCGCCACATCCGCACAATTTGTTACCTTGTGTAGGATGTTTTTGTGGTACATGTGGTCCGCTGCAGGCATCCTCCATTGTATGTATTTTTGCTGGGGATTGCTGTTAGCAACGGATCACATGTGCAGGATTTGCTCCCCCGTTTTGATATGCGCTACAGCATATGGGGTTTTGAACACTTCTCTGCCATATTAGACCACTGTTTTTCCGTGATTGTGTTTGTACGTTTACACCTGGAGGTGTGGCAACTACAGGTTTGAATGTGCCTTGACTTAGATCTTATGGTAACATTCTGGTGCACCTGTGCAGCCTGAGTCACATGAGTCATTGGTAGGTGGGGCTCACAGTCTACTCCCTCCTCCAATTGTATGTGTGGAGCTGGAGGTAACTAGGAGTTGGTTGCTGTGTGTCGGCCTATATGCTCCTTCCGTAATTGCCCATAAGGCATAGGTAGGTTAGCGTTAGGTCCCGTGCCACTCTGAGATACCTTGACGCGGTGCTCGGGTTCCGGTATGTTCTTGATATAAGGATATATTGGCGAAAGTCTCATTTTAACATCAGCGTGAGGGTTTAGCCATTATTATCAATTACATTTACCATTGTAGTGCACCTTTTTCCGTGATTTGCCACATTTCATTGATATTAAAACTTCTATTTATGTGTTAGAAGAAAGAGACAATATTTGTTAAATGATTCAATCCAATTATTATGGCATGTTATATGGTGCATGAAGTGTGTTATTGCTTCAGCTTTTCAAGTACAGTTAATTGGAGCTATCCAAAACAAATATTTTAGCGTTTTAATTTGCATAGTATTCATGTGGAAACCACCAACAGCAAGGAAAACATTACTTCATCGCTTCCTCTTGGCAGATGCATTTGGCTGAACACTTCAGGTATTTGATGTAATATTTAGCAGGGATGAAAAACCTTTTTCAGTCCCAAGCCCCATTATCAGATTGAACCACGCCCAGGGGTCACAGTAAAATGTAAAAGTATACCCATGTATGATATACCATGTTGTGATATAATATGGCAAATTATGTGCCTTCTACCGCTGTGAGATGTCAGTGAGGTAATCAGATATGATGTGCATCACTTTGAGTAAAATATCCAGCATGTATAGTATTATATCCATGATGGGAATATATATTAGTAACATCATAGGCAACCTGTGTCTGTGACAGCACTCCAACACTTTTGGAGGAGTGATATACCTTAACTCCTATTTTTAGTTTTCGAGGCCATAACTTTTTTTCATTCACAGGAATGAACTTTTAAATGGCACCATATAATATTGCATACAATGTAGTGGGAAGCTAGAAAAAATCCAAATGGATGCATTTGGGAAAAAAATTCCATCACAGTTTTATGTTTTTTTTTTTACAGTGTTCCCTATGGGATAAAACTGACCTGTTACCTTCATTCTCCAGGTCAGTATGATTATGGCTATTCCACATTTGTATAGTCTTTCTTGCATTTTAACGTTGAAAAAAATAAAAACCTTGAAAAAAAATTAATGTTTTCTTTTCATTGCCATATTCTGACCCATATACATTTTTTGTAGTTATTTATACTGAGCTATGTGAGGGCTCATTTATTGCGGGGTGATCTACACTTTTCACTGATATCATTTTGGGGTTTTGATCACTTTTTATTCAATTTTTGGGGGGAGGTGAAGCGACCTAAAAACGGCAAATCAGCCAATTTGTTTTAGTTTTTTTCCATTTCACCTTTTGCTATACGGGATAACTATTTTTATATTTTAATATTATAGGCATTTTCGAATGCAGTGATGCCCATGATGTGCATTTTTTAATATCCATTTTGATTTTGGGGAAAGGATGGTGATTATTTGATGATATACATTTTCCCCAATCATCTCCACAACAGCACCCTGAGATTGCTCCTCCCCTGCTAAGGACAGGAAAAACAGACCCAGAGTGGTTAAAAGCTTCTCCCCTTCCTACTATTCCTCAGTGTTTTTCCTGTCCTTAAGGGCTCATTCACACGGCCGTGGTTTGGTTCCGCATCCGGCTCGGGTGCGGACCCATTCACTTCAATGGGGACGCAAAAGATGCGGACAGCATTCCATGTGCTGTCCGCATTCGTTGCTCCGTTCCATGGCACCTCAAAAATTATAGATCATGTCCTATTCTTGTCCGTTTTGCGGACAAGAATAGGCATTTCTATAATGGGCCACCCATTCCGTTCCGCAAATTGTGGAAGGCACACGGGCGGCATCCGTGTTTTGCGGATCCGCAATTTGCAGACCGCAAAACACGGCACGTTCGTGTAAACGAGCCCTAAGGCCTCATGCACACGACCGTATGAAAAACGGGTCCGCAAAAAACGGATCCGCAGAAAATATGGATGACATCCCTGAGCATTCCGTATTTTGTGGAACGGAACAGCTGGCCCCTAATAGAACAGTCCTATCCTTGTCAGTAATGCAGACAATAATAGGACAGCATTATGTTAGTGTTATCCAACACATTCCAGAATTGTAAGGGTTACATAGCATCATAAATCAGTATAATGCTATGTGACCCCGTCAGTGCCAGGAGTTTAGGCCAGTAGATGCGAAGCGGGAGACGTGTGTGTGTCATGCTCGTCTGCAAGGGGCCTAAAGCAAAAACCAAGCATATGGTTACATCCTGCCCTAATTCCTCCTCTGATAATTCTGATGATGATATTAGAGAGGAAGGAAAAGACATGGATGTGCATTCTTCCTCAGATGAGGGAAAGAAATTTTTTTTTTCATGTGATGACATTTAGGAACTTATTAAGGCTGTAAGAGGTACTATGGGTATAGAAGACACTTAAAAAGCCAGAACTATACAGGATGAAATATTTGGGGGCCAGAGAAGAGTTTTCCCAGTTCATGACAATATTAACCCCTTCCTGACCAGCGCCGTACTAGTACTAGGCCAGGTCTTTAAAGATGAGCAGAGCAGGCGCGATAGCCGCGGGTGGCCTGCTGTTTCTTATAGCAGACCCTTGCGGCTAATGTCTGCAAGCAGCAGTAATGCCGATCGCAGGCATTGTACATTTCAGATGCCGTGGTCAATCCTGACCACGGCATCTGAGCGTGTGAAACATCGGAAGCGCACACTTCTGGTGATGCTCTGGCTTCCCCGTGCGGAAATCTGAGGAGCCAGAGTGTGTCTGCAGCAGCTCCTGTCTTTCTGAATGGCAGGAGGCTGCTGCATAGTATTTCCTATGGACCCATGCCTGTAATAGGGCTCCATGAGAAACTAGCAATTTTCTCATAGACTCCAATGCTCTAATGATTGCTTGTTATAGTTCCCTATGGAAACTATAAAAAAGTGTAAAAAAATTAAATAAATAAAAAACATAAAAATTGAAATCACCCCCCTTTCCCTAAAATAAAAATTAAAGAACCAAAAAAAAAAAAACCACATCATGGGTATCGCCATGTGTGAAAACGCCCATAGTATAAAAATATAAAAATATCTTCCCCATACGACAAACAGCGAAACGGAAAAAAAACTCAAAATGGACGATTCACATTTTTTTTCCCTTCATTTTCTACAAAAAATTAAATAAAAAGTGATCAAAAAGTCATACACGCTCTGGTATAAATTAAAAGTACAGATTGCCCTGCAAAAAATGAGCCCCCATACAGCGCCGTACACATAAATACCAAGCGGTCAAAATATGGTGACGAAAAAATAAAACTGATTTTTTCCAACTTTATCATCAAAACACAAGAAAAACTATACATATAAGATATTGCCGGATTTATACTAAGTGTAGAATGAAAGTAACCTGTCAGTTATATCCCACATTGAACATCATAAATAAAAAACCAGTAAAAATGTCGCGGAATTGTTTTTTTTTGCAATTTCACCCCATTTGGAATTTTTTTCCCGCTTTCCAGTACATTACATGGTGGTGTTGGAAAGTACAACTTGTCCCACAAAAAACAAGCTCTCATACAGCTATGTGAACAGAAAAATAAAAAAGTTATGGCTCTGGGAAGGCAGGGAGCGCAAAACGAAAACGCAAAATTAAAAAACCTCCGGGGATGAAAGGGTTAAAAATATCATAACGTGTGAATGGTCTAGATGAGATAAGAGAGGGTTTTTTTGCCAAAGGGGTTAAAAGAAGATACCCCTTTAGTGAAAATGATACTAGCATATGGGGTTAAATACAAAAAGTAGATGTTTCAGTGGCAAAGATTGCTAAGAAAACATTACTTCCCTTTGAGGATGCCACTCAATTAAGAGATCCCATGGATAGCAAGGTTGAGGGGTTTCTAAAGAAGACCTGGGAGGCAGTTATGGCTTTATTGAGACCTAATATTGCTTCCACGTGTGGCAAGAAGTCTCTTTCTGTGGTTGGAACAGTTGGAGCTTCATATCAGGAACTTTACCACTAGAGAACAAATTCTTGAATCTTTACTGCTATTAAAAATGGCTGTTGGGGTTCTGGCAGACTCTTCAGCAGAATCGGTTGAGATAACAGCCAGAACTGCAGTTTTGTAGACCTCTGGTTAAAACTGCGGTTTTGTATAACTCTTGCATGAGTTGCATTAAAATCTTGGCAGGGAGACTTAGGCCACTTTCACACTAGCGGCAGCACGGATCCGGCGGGTGAAGGGTCCCGCCGGATCCGTGCTGCCGCAGGTGCACGTGTGGGGCCGGGACCGCGCTCTGGCCCCACACGTGTCAGACACAATCTCAAATACCTTATGTCATGCTCTCCTGTAATGAGGATGTTACATGTGACTGACTTGTACTGCTGCGGTTTGTGGTTAGTTCTTCTCTGAAGCCCCGGTAGATATGTTAATAAACAGTAATTATCTGTAGTAGTTGCTGCTCCAGTTTGTAGCCAATCAACGCAGGGAGATTGCCCACAGCGCCCTCTGCTGGAGGGAGGAGGGAGCTGTGGGGAAAAGTGCAGGTGACGGATCCGTCATGAACTCCATTGAAAGTCAATGGAAGACGGATCCGTTTACCATTGTGTCACACCAAACGGATCCGTCCCCATTGACTTGCATTGGGGGTTATTCCGGATCCGTCTTGGTGCGGATGCCCAGACCGGAGAGAAAACCGCAGCATGTTGCGGTTTGCTCTCTGGTCTGTAAACTGAAGAGAACTGAACGGAATGCATTTTGGAGCATTCCGTGCTCTTCAGTTCAGTTTTGTCCCCATTGACAAGCGTTTTATTCCAGTATTGAGTCCCTGTGACGGAGCTCAATACCGGAATTTGTAAACACTAGTGTGAAAGTAGCCTTAGTCTCCAAAAGTAAACTAGTGTCAGTCCCCTTCCATGGTGAGTTGTTGTTTGGAGCCGAGTTAGACAACATACTAAAAAAAGGCTTCAGATAAGAAACACTGAGGAAGGTGATGAATCCATGACTAAAGACAAGCCAAAGCAAAAAAGATTCAGATTTCAGGCCATCAGAAACAAGAAAGATAGAAGTAGGCAGCTACTATACCATAATAAATTCAAAGAAACTAAACAAATGGATCCATTACAGGAATGGACACCATAAAGTCAGCTGTTCCTTTAATTGAAAAAATGCACAGATGGTAACATTGGATCTGAAAGATGCATACTACCATACACCGTTTCATCCAGAACATCGAAAGTATCTAAGATTTGCAATAAAAAGCAAGGGGAAGATCCTGCATTATCAGTTCACATGCTTGTCCTTTCGGATATCATCTGCCCCAAGGTTGTTCACAAAGATAATGTCAGAGGTAGCAGCCTATTTAAGACTCATATATTGATCATACTATATTTAGACGACCTATTGATTGTCGAAAACAGAAAACAAAACTTTACAGTTCAAGTACAGTTCACAATTCAGACTGTACAAGAATTAGGCTGGATAATAAACTTCCAGAAATCTGCGTTATCCCTGACCATCACAAAAAAATTCCTGGGCATACAACTAGACTTCTCAATTCAGAGATCATCTTTACCACAGGGCAAGGAGGTGATGCTCGCCCAAAAGGTCAGACAGTTATCCATGTAAGGAGAACATCCGTAACAGAAACAATGACTTTCATGACTTCATGTATCCCGGAAGTGCAATGGGCACAGGCTCATACGAGATACCTACAATCTCTAATGCTAGAAAGACGGAATGGCAGGATATCTTCACTAGATCATCAGATCTAGCTCCCCACGAAAATGTCTCTTCTATAGTGGACAAAGAATCAGAATAGTTCAAGTGGGGGTAGCCTGGAGTCAGATTCCAGTATTAACCATAATTTAAAAAAAAAACAGATAAAGAACCATCATATACGAATATACTCGGATAACATAGCCACCGTAGCTTTTTTGAATCATCAAGGCGGGACGAAGAGTCAGCTACTAGTAAAGTTATCCTTGAGAATTTCCAGATGGAGAGAGAAAAATATCCTCTCTCTCTGCAGTCCACCTCAGAGGATCAGACAACATGATTGCAGATTACCTCAGCAGGAGTACGGTACGCCCAGGCGAATAGCCTCTTTCCAACCAGATATTCCAGTTGTTGAAAGAAGAATGGGGCAACCCAATAGATCTCTTTGCGAACAGAGTAAACAGGAAGATCAGCCCATTTTGTTCCATGAATCAGTACGACCAACCATATTTGGTAGACGCAATGTCAATCCCATGGTCTTTTCATCTAGAATTTGCCTTCCCACCGATTCCATTAATTCCAAGAGTGCTCAGGAAGATAAAGGAAGACAAAGCTTCAGTAATTCTAGGAGCTTCCTTTTGGCCCAAGAGTAGCTGGTTCCTGGTGCTGAAATCTGAGTGTCCAGTCACCAATTATGCTGCCAGTTCAGAAGTACATGCTGATGCAGGGCCCAGTTACCCATCCGAATCTAGGAATGCTATGACTGTCGGCATGGATGTTGAAAGGCAATTGCTGATGGATAGAGGACTTTAGGTAGTCGAGACTTTACTTTTAGCCATAAATGTTCCACCAGGGGTATAAATAGGAAAGTGTGATGATCAGTTTTCTAGGGAAAATATTAAGATACCAATCCTGTTAGATTTTCTTCAAGAGGGTCTAGATAAGGGTTTAAGTCCAGGAACCTTCAGAGTCCAGGTCTCTGCTCTTAGTAATCTCTATGATAAGAGGCTGGCCTTAGATTCTATGGTAATAATATTCTTTAAGGCATCTGACAAAATAACACCCACTATACATAATCTGGTGCTGTCACGGACATTCCTATGATAGATAACAGGAGGTCTGTCAGATTAGCAACACGTGGTGTAATCTGACATGTTTTCCCTTTTTGTTGTTGGTTTTTACCACACCCTTTTCACTCAGGTGTTCCTGGCGTGGTAATTGTCCCTCCCCTATTTATTGCTTCTCCTCCCACTAATCCTTGTTGTTTATAGCTTCAGTGTTGTGGTGGTGAGCAGCAGTTTGGTTTCAGCTGAGATCCTGGAGCCTCCATTTCTTCATTGAAAGATAAGTTTCCTTTTCCCATCTGTTGTTTTGTTATTAGGCCTTAGGGAGACTCCTGTTCGTCCTTCCTTTTGGAGGAACAGGTAGACTCATTCCTGTCATTAGTTTCCAGGGTCCTATAGGGTCAGTTCGGTGTTTAGGTTCCTGTGTATGAACTTGCCTACATTTGAGGCCTGTTCTTACTGGTAGATAGGATTTGAGCCAGGGTTTCCTGTAGGAGGTGTCCATCTTCCTTCTTTATTTTCTAGGCCTAATCTCCTTTCCCTCCTACGATTGGTTTGGTTTCCCCCCCACACCTGCGCGTGACATTATAAACCGCTGATTACCGTCACTTTGTTGTTTGTATCTGTACAGCCATGGATCCTATTGCTGTACTCGCCGGGCTGTCTTTGGAGGTAGCTGACCTCCACACGACCGTCACCCAGATTCAGAGACCACAGGCTGTTGGTCCTGGGGGTAGTGGTTGCCAGGCCTGTCTGGAGCCTAAAGTCACTCTCCCAGATAGATTCTCTGGGGGACATGATAACTTTATTTTGTTCAGGAAGGCGTGCAAATTATACTTTAGGTTGCGTCCACATTCATCTGGTAATGAGGAACCGAGAGTAAATGTGGTGATCTCATTGCTCAAGGGAGATGGGCCTTTTCTCTTCCGACCGGATCGCAGTCTCTTCAGTCGGTGGATGAATTTTTCAATGCTTTGGGGCTTATCTATGATGACCCGGATTGCATCTCCCTGGCCGAGACCAAGTTACGTGACCTTCGTCAGGGTGAGCGCTCTGTTGAGATCTATTGCGCTGAGTTTCGGAGGTGGGCTACGGATACCGAAGGGAACGCTCCAGCTCTCCGTAGTCAGTTTTGTCAAGGGTTATCAAAGGCTGAAGGACTCTTTGGCCTTTCATGAATCTCCAGTGTCTTTGGAAGCCGCTATGTCTCTTGCTGTACACATGGGACCCTGCTCTCAGGACGTACTATCACATAGTATATTGTCTTCCTATGACACTTCAGGTGAAGATACTCCTGGGTTGATGTCTGGGGACGAACCCATGCAGTTAGGGGGAGCCACTCCTGCTTCCATCTTTAAGTATTCTGGTAATAAAAAGGGTGTGTGTTTTTTCTGCTGACAGAAAGGACACTTTATCAACGCATGTCCATGCATTCAGTCTATAAAAGAGAAAAAAAGAAAGGGGGCGTTAAATTCCCATCTCATTCTTGGAGGAGTGGGTGGAGAGACAGAAAATGTGCATTTGTCTTCATCCTGTAGTACCCATTTTCTCCTGACTGCCGAGGTGACGCTAGAGTCAAAGGTTGTGAGAATTGAGGTGTTTATTGACAGCGGGGCAGGGGTGAACCTGATTGATGCTCAGTTTGTCTGTATGCATGGATTGTCTCCGAGTGCATTGTTTGCTATTGATTCTGCGCCTCTTTCTCAAAAGTGTTTGTCTTAGATGGTGCATGATATCAGATTAAGAGTGGGTGAATTTCATCAGGAACTTATTTCGTGTTTTGTGTTGGAAGGTCTTCCTGCTCCTGTGGTGCTGGGTTTACCGTGGTTAAGCAAACACAATCCAACCATCAATTGGCATAATACACAGATTCTGGATTGGGGTGATTATTGCGTTGACAATTGTCTTAATACATCTTTTTCTGCGTTAACCACTAAGACACTTCCCGCTTCTATATCTGATTTCGCTGATGTATTTTCTGAAGGTGGATGTCAGGATTTACCCCCACATCGGGAATACGATTGTCTTATCAATCTTATCTCCGGAGCAAAATTGCTGTAACAAGGCTGTAAACCTTTTTGGACCTGAGAGAACGGCCATGAAAGAATATATTGCTGAGAGTTTGGCTAAAGGACACATAAGACCTTCCAAATCTCCAGTAGCAGCAGGGTTTTTCTTTGTAAAGAAAAAGGACGGAACGCTTAGGCCATGTCTGGATTTCCGTGAACTCAATCGGATTACTGTCCGTGATCCTTACCCCCTTCCTTTGTTTCCCGATTTGTTTAACCAGATTGTTGATGCCAAGGGGTTCTCCAAGTTGGACTTAAGGGGGGCATATAATATGGTCAGGATCAAGGAAGGGGATGAAAGGAAGACAGCTTTTAATACTCCTGAGGGCCACTTTGAGAACCTGGTCATCCCTTTTGGGTTGACCAATGCTCCTGCTGTCTTCCAGCATTTTGTTAGACATTTTTTATCACCATGTGGGGAGGTTTGTAGTCGTGTATTTGAATGACATACTAATTTATTCTCCAGATATGGTGATACATCAGGATCACGTTAGACAGGTGTTGCAGATCTTAAGAGATAACAAATTGTACGCAAAATTAGAGAAATGTGTTTTTGCTGTACAAGAGGTGCAATTCTTAGGATACCTGCTGTCATCTTCAGGTTTTCGACTGGATCCAGAGAAAGTCCGTGCTGTATTGGACTGGGATCGACCTGAAAATTTGAAGGCTCTTATGAGGTTTTTGGGGTCACCAACTATTACCGAAAGTTTATTAAGAACTATTCGACAATAGTTAAACCCTTAACTGACATGACTAGGAAAGGGACGGATGTCTTAGTGTGGTCTGATGCAGCATTGCGCACCTTTTCCGCTGTGAAGGAGTGCTTCTCTTCTGCCCCTATTTTGGTGCAGCCAGATGTGTCACAACCTTTCATTGTGGAGGTTGACGCATCTGAGGTAGGGGTAGGAGCAGTTTTGTCACAGGGTCCGTCACCAGGTAAATGGCGCCCATGTGCCTTTTTCTCGAAAAAACTCTCTGCCGCAGAGAGAAATTATGTGGGTAGCAGAGAGTTACTGGCCATTAAGTTGGCTTTTGAGGAATGGCGTCATTGGTTGGAAGGGGCGATTCACCCAATCACGGTATTCACTGATCACAAAAACCTGGCTTACATTGAGTCGGCGAAACGACTTAACCCGAGGCAGGCCAGATGGTCTTTGTTCTTCACCAGATTCAATTTCATTGTCACGTATCCTCCTGGGATTAAGAATGTCAAGGCGGATGCCTTGTCACGTAGCTTTCCCGGAGGTGGTGATTTTGAAGATCCGAGCCCTATACTGTCTGAAGGGGTTGTGATATCTGCTCTTTACCCTTATCTTGAGGCCAAGGTGTTTGAGGCCCAGGGAGACGCACCGGAGTCTTGCCCCCCTGGGAAATTGTTTGTTCTATTTGAATTGCGTCATAATGTGTTTGAGGAACATCACTGTACGGTGCTTACGGGACACCCTGGGAGTAAGTCCACTGTTGACCTCATCTCTCGTAGATTCTGGTGGCCAGGGCTGCATAAGTGTGTTGAGGACTATGTGTCGGCCTGTAGTGTCTGTGCACGCGCTAAGGTGACACATACTCGACCTTCTGGACCCCTACTCCCGTTGCCCTTCCCGTCCAGACCATGGACTCACTTGTCTATGGACTTTATCACTGATCTGCCTAATTCGTCTGGAAAGACAGTTATTCTGGTGGTTGTAGATCGGTTTAGTAAAATGGTGCACTTTATTTCATTGCCCGGACTCCCTAATGCTAAAACCCTTGCACAAGTGTTTGTTGACAACATTGTGAAACTTTTGGCATTCCCACTTGACGTGGTCTCTGATCGTGGGACTCAGTTTGTGTCCAGATTCTGGAAGGCGTTCTGTACTCGGCTCGGGGTACAACTGTCTTTTTCCTCTGCTTTTCACCCTCAGATGAATGGACAGACAGAGCGTACTAATCAGAGTCTGGAGACTTACTTAAGATGTTTTGTCTCTGGGAATCAGGAGGAGTGGTCCTCGTTTTTGTCTCTCGCGGAGTTTGCCATAAACAATCATAGACAGGAGTCCACTGGCAAATCGTCGTTTTTTGGTGCATATGGGTTTCACCCGCAGTTTGGCACTTTTTCTGGTTCAGATACTTCTGGTATCCCTGAGGAAGAACGTTTTTCATCATCATTGTCATCTATATGGCGGAAAATTCAAAGTAACTTGTTAAATATGGGCAACAAGTACAAACATGTGGCTGACAGGAAACGTATGAATGGTCCGGACCTAAGAGTGGGTGATTCTGTGTGGCTGTCCACAAGAAACATTAAGTTGAAAGTTCCTTCTTGGAAGTTGGGTCCAAGATTTATTGGTCCATATAAGATCACTGCCATTATTAATCCTGTAGCATTTCGTCCTCAGGCCCTGAAAATTCATAATATATTTCACAGATCTTTGTTAAAGAGATATGTTAAACTTTTGGAGCCATCTCCCTTGCCACCTGCACCTGTCATGGTGGACGGCAGTTTGGAATTCCAGATCGCCAAGATTATTGACTCTCGAGTTCTTCATAGAACTCATCAGTATCTTGTTCACTGGAAGGGTTATGGACCAGAAGAGAGGACGTGGGTACCGGCATATGATGTGAATGCCAGTCGTTTGGTGAAAGCTTTTCACAAGTCTATCTGGACAAAGTTGGTCCGGGGTGCCCGGAGGTCACCCATAGAAGGGGGGTACTGTCACGGACATTCCTATGACAGATAACAGGAGATCTGTCAGATTGGCAACACGTGGTGTAATCTGACATGTTTTCCCTTTTTGTTTTCCCTTGTGTGTTTGCGGAACACATGGCCGGGTGCCCCGTTCAAAATGTCTATTCTTGTCCGCTGTTGCGGACAAGTAGAGGACATGCTCTTTAAAATTTAAAGATCACATGCCGACCATAGAAGTTAACAGGCCCGCACCTATTCCAGAATTTTACAGAATAGGTTCGGACTCGTTCACACGGTTGTGTGAACGGGCCCTAAAGCCTGATTTCCTCCATAAAAGGTCAATCTCTTTTCGCAGATCACAGGATATTATAATACCCTCTTTCTGCAACGGACGAAGAATGGTAAGGAGAAACAGTATCATAATCTTGATGTAAGGAGGGATGTTCTACATTATATTCAGATCGCTAAGTTCTGGAGGAAAGATAAAAATCTATTCATTTAGTTTGCAGGTCCCAACAGAGGCAAGAAGTCAGAAAAGAGCTCTATATCCAGATGGATCAGGCAAATGATAACAGAGTCATACAGAATTAAAGGGAAAGAGGTCCCAGTACAACTTAAAGCACATTCTACTAGAGCTATCCCACCCTAGAAAATGGTTCTTTTTTTAGTTCTCAGGGTGCTGTTGTGGAGATGACTGGGGGAAAAGTGTAACTACACTTACCAGTAATTTCCCTCCCTTTCAAATTTTTTTCACTTTATTGATTATGTTATGACTATTGAGGATTAAAGGGAATTGAAGCAAAATGCAGTTACTGTATTTCTTGGTAAAGCACTGAGGAATAGTAGGAAGGGAAGGCTTTTAACTTCTCTGGATCTGTTTTTCCTGTCCATAGCAGGAGCTAAGCAATCTCAGGAAAGGGGGGGTATATTTTTTTTCTATATTTTTTAAAACATTTTGTTACACATTTTAAAACTTCCCATAGGAAACATCAACATGCAATCATTGGATTGCTTCTTCCATAGTCTGGAGTTGCCCTGCCTTCTGACAATTTGGACCAACTTAAGACATGGGGCCACTTTTATTTCCCTATGACTATTATATTTCACTTTAACAATTACTGGAAGGAATCCTCGTCTTCTTGGAACACCAAATACTCTATACTGATCCATCATGTTATGATTCTACACGGACTTCATTTTTCTTATTTCTAGGTATTACCTACAGTACAGACCAAAAGTTTGGACACACCTTCTCATTCAAAGAGTTTTCTGTATTTTCATGACTATGAAAATTGTAGATTCACACTAAAGGCATCAAAACTATGAATTAACACATGTGGAATTATATACTTAACAAAAAAGTGTGAAACAACTGAAAATATGTCTTATATTCTAGGTTCTTCAAAGTAGCCACCTTTTGCTTTGATTATTGCTTTGCACAATCTTGGCATTCTCTTGATGAGCTTCAAGAGGTAGTCACCTAAAATGGTTTTCACTTCACAGGTGTGCCCTGTCAGGTTTAATAAGTGGGATTTCTTGCCTTATAAATGGGGTTGGGACCATGAGTTGTGTTGGGCAAAAGTCAGGTGGATACACAGCTGTCTTTATAGTCCTACTGAATAGACTGTTCGAATTTGTATTATGGCAAGAAAAAAGCAGCTAAGTAAAGAAAAACGAGTGCCCATCATTACTTTAAGAAATGAAGGTCAGTCAGTCCGAAAAATTGGGAAAACTTTGAAAGTGTCCCCAAGTGCAGTCGCAAAAACCATCAAGCTCTACAAAGAAACTGGCTCACATGAGGACCGCCCCAGGAAAGGAAGACCAAGAGTTACCTCTTCTGCGGAGGATAAGTTCATCCAAGTCACCAGCCTCAGAAATCTCAGGTTAACAGCAGCTCACATTAGAAACCAAGTCAATGCCACACAGAGTTCTAGCGACAGACACATATCTTCAAGAACTGTTAAGAGGAGACTGTGTGCAGCAGGCCTTCATGGTAAAATTGCTGCTAGGAAACCACTGCTAAGGACAGGCAACAAGCAGAAGAGACTTGTTTGGGCTAAAGAACACAAGGAATGGACATTAGACCAGTGGAAATCTGTGCTTTGGTCTGATGAGTCCAAATTTGAGATCTTTGGTTCCAACCACTGTGTCTTTGTGCGACGCAGAAAAGGTGAACGGATGGACTCTACATGCCTGGTTCCCACCGTGAAGCATGGAGGAGGAGGTGTGATGGTGTGGGGGTGCTTTGCTGGTGACACTGTTGGGGATTTATTCAAAACTGAAGGCATACTGAACCAGCATGGCTACCACAGCATCTTGCAGCGGCATGCTATTCCATCTGGTTTGCGTTTAGTTGGACCATCATTTATTTATCAACAGGACAATGACCCTAAACACACCTCCAGGCTGTGGCTATTTGACCAAGAAGGAGAGTGATGGGGTGCTACGCCAGATGACCTGGCCTCCAGAGTCACCAGACCTGAACCCAATCGAGATGGTTTGGGGTGAGCTGGACCGCAGAGTGAAGGCAAAAGGGCCAACAAGTGCTAAGCATCTCTGGGAACTCCTTCAAGACTGTTGGAATACCATTTCAGGTGACTACCTCTTGAAGCTCATCAAGAGAATGCCAAGAGTGTGCAAAGCAGTAATCAAAGCAAAAGGTGGCTACTTTGAAGAACCTAGAATATACGACATATTTTCAGTTGTTTCACACTTTTTTGTTAAGTATATAATTCCACATTTGTTAATTCATAGTTTTGATGCCTTCAGTGTGAATCTATAATTTTCATAGTCATGAAAATACAGAAAACTCTTTGAATGAGAAGGTGTGTCCAAACTTTTGGTCTGTACTGTATATGTATTATTACTGTGGACCCATTGTTTTTTCAAATTGATTTTTTATTGTGGTGAGATTCTTTTGACTGCTTGTCTCACATACCCCCTGTGTGGGGTTAATTTTTTGCTGTACCTTCACCTATTTGTACACATTTCAAAAAATATTTATTTTTTAAAATAAATGTCTGATTGTATTGTCCATTTTTCAAAAACATTGCGGAAATTTATTAATACTCTCTCACAATTTTTAGAATTAAAAAAATTGCAAAGCTTTCAATTTCAGTTTTGCGCAATAATTTACTAGTGTTCTAAAAGGTGGGTGCGATAAGAAACACCAGATTTTTTTTTCTGTCCCTGCGAGTTTATCAATTTATTGAATTGAATAAACCAAAGAAATTTCACTGCTGAGTTATCACAATCAAGACCATACACTTTTCTCCATTCTCGTGTTAGTATTTTGAAGTCTATGCAAGAATGGACTGATTATTACTGGTTATTTATAATGAGCCAATAGGATCGTGGGAAGATAATTCATGACTGAGTTACAATGGAAAGAGAAAAAAATGTGAGAATTCTAACATTTATTAATAAAAGTAGTTCCTCTTTTGTAAAGGATTTGAAACCTACTAACACAGCAATGTGCATCCAATTGTCCCTGCTTATCTGTATATATCACTTTCTCTCATGAAGTGAAAGAACATAGGTGCACACACACATATGCTGCATACTATGCTTTTCTGTCTGGACCTTTTAACATTGAAGTCAATGAAGTACTGAACAAACTATTGATCCCTTCCATATATAAAAGCTTAAACAATACACATAACTAACCCCATAACATTATAGCTAAATCTATAGGAAAGATTTTATAGCAGAGGCTCAGATCTACGGTATGTATAGTAGTATAATTCTGCATAATACAATCAACAAATTATGGTCAGATACCAGTTCTACACAGGGAATAGTGACCACAGTACAGTTATATTCAGTGACTCGTCAATAATGTCTTCTCTATTCACGTCCAGATCATCACACAATCCTCCAGCTATGACCTGTTTCTGCACACAAACTGCCCATCTTGCTGATAAATTACCTCAGTAACCCTATACAGTAATAGTGCTACCTTTTGTGCCCCACAAAGTAATAGTGCTGACACACAGAAATTCCCCAATTGGACTGTAGGAACCAAATGGACCATATTTCTTAGGCACAAGAAGATGAGGGAAGGGTGTTTATGATGCCTGTGACTGCTGGCCACTGTCTTGAAAAAAAAGGTGCATAGGCATGTCCTGGCCTTTTAAAAGCAGATAGTCATGTGGGAGGAAGCTACGGAGGGCCCTAGAGAGCAGCAATGGCCTGGAGGACATCAGGGATGGAGGCCAGAATGAAGAGCCCGCCAGGAGAGTATGGGCTGCCAGGGGTGGGGGCCCTAAGGCAGGGGGAAGGGCAGAGAATCAGAACAGCCCTGAAATTAGCACTGAATGGGTTGTCAAGTGACAATATGATGGGAAAAGTAGTAAAACATATATTAAAACAGAACAGATCCAAATCCAGAAAAATATACAGACTTCAAACTAGACCCCAAAATTAATGTAGTCCTCTGATCAGAACTTAACATTAATTTACAGCTCAGGCCAGACTTCTAAATTGATTCAGATCCCAAGTCAAACCTCTAAATTAATTCAGATCCAAAAACCTATGATGAAACCTACAGATGACCTATCCTATACTAAATTACTGTTTCTTTTGCTTTATAAGATGCACTTGATGATAACACACCTAGTTTTTAGAGGAGGAAAAGAAGAAAACAATATCCTAGACCAGACCACAAAAATTAATTCAGACCCCAGATCAGATCCAAAAAGATATATAGACTCCAAACTAGGCCCAAGAATTAATTTAGTTTGGTTTTCTGAGAATATTTTTTTCAGAAGACCTATCCTATACTAATATATCTATGTATACTTAAAACGGGAAGATAGAATTTTAATTGTTCTGATGTCTCAGGATATTAGCTATTGGCCCAACACCTTTCTACCCAGGGGGTCTTATCCTGGGGTTCATCAGGGGCTCTTACTATAGAGAAACAAACGGCGGATAGTTGGTAAATTGAGATAACCTTAGATATCACGCCCCCACCCCCAAAGATGAAGCGAAACATGTTCCTGTATGGCATATACAGACAAAAAACTAGGGAAATATGGAGATCCTAGAGAAGTATATCAGACTGCATGTGCGACATGCACATAGATAGAGTAATAATAGATGTTAGATATACATGGCCCTAGATACCACTTTATTTGTTCTTCTTTATCGTCCACCTTGGATTTGTATTGATTGTGCCATTGATTTTATTATTGTGTTACCATACTCCAGCATGACCACTCCTTCCTCATACAGGTTGTCAAGCTAACCTTACCAAAATAAAAGATAATAGGCATAGTAGGCAGGTGTGCAGCAAATGTTTCTGTCTTTTTTCAACTCCTTTTCCCTACTATAATCACCCCTTGAACAGAATATTCTGTACATATTAATGTACATATGTGAACATCAATGTGGCACAGGAATCAGGACAGGAAAGGCTGGCCTGTGGAACCTGGCACCAGTATAACCTCAGGCTTTGGGACTGTAGCTTCATGAAATAATGTCTCAGCACATGAGTAGGAATTAAAAGAGGAATTTATCATGAGGGAGTTTTGACCTCGGTTTTTCTTGAGCCTGCGTTGCGTAACTTTAGTACATCTTCAAACAGAACACTTTTTTCTAGAGTTTTTTTATGCTACCGTTGTACTGGATTATTATTGTGACATTTTTGCGACTTAAAAAGTTGCAGTTGATAAATCTAATGTGCATTTAATTTAAAGGGCAATCTAGGCTTTTTAAAAAAATCCATCTTTTCTTCTGTCCTGTGGAAGAAAGATAGTTTAGTTAGTAGTACCCCTCCGTTGCGCCGCCGATGCCACCATCTCTGCTGCATTCCCACAGGCTGGGTCCCAACCAGATGTGTGCTCTTCTCTTCCTATTCAGCTGAATTTACTATCATGCTATTATGCAGCCGAACAGGAAAAGAAGTACACACATCCAATCAGGAACCTAGCAGAAGAGTCTGCAGCCTGTGTGCATGCAGCGGAGATGGTGGCATCGGAGACAGAAGGGTAAGCGCTAACTAAACTATCTTATAGGACAGAATAAAGGACTGATTTCCTAAAAAGCCCAGATAACCCCATTAACATAAATAACCAAGTCCATTTTTCAACCTACAGGAAAGTGGGCAAGTCTGTGGTCGTGAACGCCACACAAAGGATGATGTTCCCAGCCGCCGTTTTTACTTTATTCAGGTGTCTCCATACTTTTGGTATAGTAATACAATTCAGGGTAATTTCCAGAGTTTGCATATGTCTTTGCGCTTGGAGCAAGGTGCTGCTACATATACTGCTTGCTTAATTCTGCCATCAAAGATGGCCCACCACTCCTCGGACTGCCTGATGCATACTGGTAACCCAAAACACTTCCTGCTGGCCTTAGATTGTCCACCACTGCTCAAGTAAATAGTGCTGACCAATCCAAGAGCAGGGCTGGAAAAGTAGGAAGTGATACAAGTGGCGTGGCCATCTTTGATGGCAGAAAAAGAATTGATTTACAACTAAAAAAGTGTTCTGTTTGTTCCCCAGTTAATATAATTTTTTTTTTCTTGAACTGGAGGGTCACTTTAAGTTCCATAGGATATCCTTGTTCAAATAGAAACAAACTGAAATATAAAAAAGTGACAAACCATATAGTATGCAACAATATAGTCACTGACAAACAGTAATGAATGGCAAATGTCACAAAGAAAAGCTTCCTCTTTTATTATGTACACTTGTTCAACTGGCTAAAAAGGTATGGAGAAGTTCTTAGCATCAATGTAATCTTACTATCAAAAGCCAATAACTTAATGCCTGATGCAATAATTTGCTTTGTACAGTTCTCAGATCCATATAGCACAGCTTTCTGAATCAGAAGAACTCAAAGGGGCAGATTTATTATAGCCTTTTGACCACTTTTTAAATTAAAAATCACAAATTATGGTGAACAGCATATTAGCACCATAATTGTAAAAAAAATGGAGAAAAAGTGGGATAGGGCTTAGTGGGATGGAGCACGGCTTCCTGTGGTCTGCTGGATTTGCTATAATTTACATTCACTGGCATAAATATAGTTGAAATCTACCTCAGCTTATAACTGGAGCAGTTTTCAAATACTGGCATGAACACAAAAAAAGTCTCATAAATCCAATGATCACTAACCAGTTTAGATCTACAACATGAGGGAAGATTTGTTATTACAGTGCCTTCACACATGGCAGAAAAATCCTGAAAATACTCAGCATAAAGATTTCCTCCCATGAGGTTGAAAAGTATCCATCTCTGCCCTGCATTCTGCAGCATAAATAAGGATGTGTTTTTCTGAAGCAAAATGTCTCCACTCATGTCAGTGGGGGATAAAATCCACAAGAAATTCGTGCATAAAAATCTGGCCAAAAATCCACAACTGCGGATTTTCTGCCAAGTGTGAATGCCCCCATATTGGCCTAAAGGCAAGATGAAATTAGATTAAAGAGGCAGGAACTGCACCAAATTTATCATAGTGACTCATGCTGTATTATAAATACGGTGTATCTTGCTAGATATGTTAGGCACTTTCTTTCTTCCGTAAAGAATCTAAAACATAATGGGGGGATTTATTACACCCTACAGTTCAAAACTCTGGCTTCAAGTACTCAAAAAATAGAACTTTTCATAATTTTGGGTTTATTTGCCCTATCAATTATGTCCATTCCCAGGTGTATTTCCATATACCATTGCTACATCACTTTGAGGGTACTTGATTAACACTTCCACAGTAATATCATCAAATATATCTGTTGATTTTCTCCCTATAGACCTCGTAATTGGATTATTTAGTATCAGCATTCCATTACATAATATCACAAAGCATAATATCACAAAGCATATTTACATAGTGAGTATATCACCTTAGTTTATTTCGCCCCATATGAATATATACTCTCTTAGTAATTTTTACATACAGTAACTTGTAGAATCCTGGTTTTCCACAGTGGGTGTCCTTATGGCCTAACTTGTGATCCTTATTACTGCAACTCTGTCCATCCTGGAATTTCCAACCTACATAAGTATTAATGTAAGTTCTTGACTAGTTTTCAGCAATTAAATGGACCTCTCTCTCCCAGTATGCCTTTACTAATGATCGTATTTATTTATCAACAGGACTGTGGCAATGACATAAATCTCAATATACCGTATAAATGCATTTTATATTGCATATCGATGGTACATCTGAGGCTTCCATGAAGTACCCCACCTCCTTTTTCAACATAACTCCAATGGACTTTTTCTGAATCATCTGATTCTGGCTACCCAGTATGACCAATACAGTCTTCTATATATGTTCACGTACTTTTTGGGTTGATTATCAAACTGGTATAAAGCAGAACTGGCTTAGTTGCCCATAGCGAACAATCAGATTCAACTTTTCATTTTCCAAAGGAGCTCTCAAAAATGAAAGGTGGAATCTGATTGGTTGCTATGGGCAACCAAGCCAGTTCTACTTTACACCAGTTTGATAAATGACCCCATTTGTCCATATATATGTTTCTGTAAAGTGTGTTGTACACTGCTGTTGTATGTATGGTATTTCAACCATTGCCTAATGGGGACTTTGAAGTAGGGTACTCAAAAATTCTGCAGATTTACTGTAAGTACGCAAACGTTCACTATATTGCTTGTTCTAACTGGTTTATATATTAAATGTATAGTAAATGTGTTTGGTTTGATGACTGACTAGCGGTGCCTCTGTATGACTATCCACTAGTCGGGGCCGCCTACTCTTGAGAACCCCATCCCTGATTTCTTTATTGTAATCTTTTTGTTGAGATTGTTATCATCATATCAATAACTAGGCGCAGTTTACACCCTTTTGAGATCAGTGATTTGTTATTCTGTAAAAGATATGATCATGATCACTAATATGTGTTTTTTAACAAGTGACAAACTCACTCCAGGTGCATAGAAAAACTAGAGTAGCATTTGTACACAAAAATATTAGGTTTAAAGATACACCAAATTTAAAGGGCTTGTGCAGTGGTTTCATATTGATGACCTATCAGGATAGGTCACCAATATCACATCGGTGGGGGTCCAACTCCCAGCACCCCCATGATCAGCTGTTTCAAGAGATTGCGGCGTTAGTGTTACTTTCTCTTTAAAATGACCTGTGTGCAATCTCCTTTGCAGCGGCCACTCTAATGGGACAAGCCGTTGTAATCACCCTTCGCCACCTTTATAAGTGAGACGGCGCGTAGGTAATTTTGAAGAGGAAGCAGCACTCGCACAATCAGCGGTGTTGCTGAAGATAGGTCATCAATATTAAACCACTGTACAACAACTTTAACAAACAACGGCCCTGATTTATGAACAGGGGGCAATCTGAAGTTTGTCTATTTTCTCTATTTGTGTAAGCCTACATTCACATGGCTGTAAACTGCGGACCCGCAAAATGCGGATACTGGCCAAGTGCTTACTACACTTTCTGCGGGTCCCATTGTCAAAATACCTATTCTTGTCTGCAAAATTGACAAGAATAGGGCATGTTCTGTAATTTGCGGTATGGCTGCATGGATGTGGACAACACACGGATGACGCAAAATTTTTTTAGGTCATTTGTGCATTTTGCCCTCTATGTCCCTATGTCAATAAACTGAACTCATTGGAGAGATTTATTATGACAATAACATTTAAAGTCATTTTGTCTGTATTGGTGTACTTTGAACCAAATTTATCACACAGTGTACACTGTTAAATTTGGCCATATATAAACACTTTTTTCTAGAAATGCTATTGTAGTTTTTTTGAGCCAATCCTCTACTAGAATGTTTGAGTTTTATTTTTATAGTCAGTGATAAATCCAAAATTTAAAAAAAGGACAAATCATTACAGCACCACAACCGGCTTGGGCCGCAGAAAAAAAAGATCCATAAGTCTAGTTTAAGTTTCACCAATAATCAACTGTCCAGTTTCCTGTTCTTTGCTGACAAGAGGGCACTCTACAGTAGTCTGTCAAGAGTGACATGTGGTGCATTTAGAGAGGCTCTTCTGCCTTACCACTTATACTTACTGAAGGCTGCTGAGCTGGTGCTCACTAAAAGTGATCTTTCTGCATAAATATCCCAAAAAATTGATGATCAGTTCACTGTGGCTATAAACATGATTCTTGTTCAATGCTTATTTAGTTGACTGCTGGGCGAACATGATTAAACTACAGGGGGATAAGCCACTGCCAAACACTGAAAGTAAAGATCAGGGAGTGCCGATGGCAGCTGTTGGCCTGTCCCCACACACAACAGGCTGGGTTTCTACATTCAAGTTTTTTTATGCAGTTTTTGAAGCATAAACAACAGATACAGATAAAGGACAGACTGAATCTTCTTCTCTTTTGAATCTACTACTATTGTTGGCTTAAAAAAACTGCATCAAATAACCTGAATGTGGAAACCCAGCCTTAAGGTGGACTTACATGGGATGATTCTGCAGCCGATTGTCGGGAAGGAAGCATTCCTTCCAGTCGGCTGCACGCCCAGTGAAGGAAACACATTTACATATACAGTGCCTTGCGAAAGTATTCGGCCCCCTGGAACTTTTCAACCTTTTGCCACATTTCAGGCTTCAAACAAAAAGATATAACATTTTACATTTTTGATGAAGAATCAATAACAAGTGGGTCACAATTGTGAAGAGGAACGAAATTTATTGAATCATTTAAACTTTTTTTGTAATAATAAAACTGAAAAATTATTTGGCCCCTTGCATTAATACTTTGTTGCTCCACCTTTTGCTGCGATTACAGCTGCAAGTCGCTTGGGGTATGTCTCTATCAGTTTTGCACATCTAGAGACTGAAATTCTTGCCCATTCTTCCTTGCAAAACAGCTCGAGCTCTTTTAGGTTGGATGGAGAGCGTTTGTGAACAGCAGTTTTCAGCTCTTTCCACATATTCTCAATTGGATTCAGGTCTGGACTTTGACTTGGCCATTCTAAGACCTGGATACGTTTATTTTTGAACCATTCCATTGTAGATTTTGCTTTATGTTTGGGATCATTGTTTTGTTGGAAGATAAATCTCTGTCCTAGTCTCAGGTCTTTTGCAGACTCCAACAGGTTTTCATCCAGAATGGTCCTGTATTTGGCTCCATCCATCTTCCCATCAATTTTAACCATCTTCCCTGTCCCTGCTGATGAAAAGAAGGCCCAAACCATGATGCTGCCACCACCATGTTTGACAGTGGGGATGGTGTGTTCAGGGTGATGAGCTGTGTTGCTTTTACGCCAAACATATCGTTTTGCATTGTTTCCAAAAAGTTGGATTTTGGTTTCATCTGACCAGAGCACCTTCTTCCACATGTTTGGTGTGTCTCCCAGGTGGCTTGTGGTAAACTGTAAACAAGACTTTTTATGGATATCTTTGAGAAATGGCTTTCTTCTTGCCACTCTTCCATAAAGGCCAGATTTGTGAAGTGTTCGACTGATTGTTGTCCTATGGACAGACTCTCCCACCTCAGCTGTAGATCTCTTCAGTTCATCCAGAGTGATCATGGGCCTCTTGGCTGCATCTCTGATAAGTCTTCTCCTTGTTTGAGATGAAAGTTTAGAGGGACGGCCGGGTCTTGGTAGATTTGCAGTGGTCTGATACTCCTTCCATTTCAATATGATCGCTTGCACAGTGCTCCTTGGGATGTTTAAAGCTTGGGAAATCTTTTGGTATTCAAATCCGGCTTTAAACTTCTCCACAACAGTATCACAGACCTGTCTGGTGTATTCCTTGGTCTTCATAAATGACCAATTACACCTAACCGCCACATTCATTTCAATGGGAAGGATCGCTCCCATAGACTTGTATGGGAGCGATTCTTCACTAAGGATAGGTCACCAATAAATTTAACTTGGAGATTCCCTTTAAACCATCCCATCTGCAACCAATATGCATTTTATGATCAAAGGTCACGTTTCTTCCCTATCCAGACAATTGTTCTGAACAATTCAATCTCTTGACTGCGTCAGCTTGTGCATTGAGATGCCAAGTGATTGATTAGATACTTGAAGTAATAAGTGGGCATAATAAAGTGACCATTGAATGGATATTAATACACTGTAAAAGAAAATATGTTGCTATTTATGCCAAGTATAAAGTAAAATAAATAAAGCTATGTGCATTTGTGTCCAGATTCTTGTATCATAGTCTAGTCTATTGGTACTGTGTCAGATTATCCTGGGACTTGTGATTCTACTCTCTTTCATTGCTTCCAGCATAGTAGTTGTGTTTGTGGTGGAATCTGTTTTCTGTCTGGATTTCATGTACATTGGCTGTTTGGCTGGGTTATATTGCAGAACAGGGACAGTTCTGCTGTGTCTTTATTACTGCTGGCATTTATCACTCTGTACCTGAATACATTAACATTTTCTGATCTATTGCCAGACTTCCATATCCAACATCTGTTGTCACCATCATTCAGTTTCTGTCATCTATCATTACTAGAGATGAGCATTACTAGAGATGAGAGGTTCTGAAAAATTCAGTTCAGCAACTTCGCTGAAGTTCACCATGAAATTTGATTTATTACAAATTAATTTGTCACAAATCGCAATAAATCAGGTATGCCCAGGCCACCCTGCCTTAGGGTATGGCCACATGGAGCAATAGTGCTGTAGGCGGGTTGCGGCCATGCTGCTGCGAAGAACCGCACAGCTAATTAGCCCACAGCTGCTTTTCATTTAATAATAAAGACCACACAGTATAGTCAATCTTTACAGTCAGACTTCATTGTTAATGGCTGCGCAGCACCTTTAATGCACCTTTAAACAAGGGACTGTTGCTGGCATGGGCTGCTTAGGTGGGGGCACAATATGCAAATTATTGATGTTCTGGCCTGCGATCCTTATGCAGGTTGACAGTAAACACAGAATATTAATCAGCTCTGGCATACCCACTTCTCTGACTCCAGCGTTCTCCTGCCCTACAGGTTTCAAAAACGAGGGGGCACACTTCTGATATGAACGGAGTGCCAGCCACAGTAATAAACCATTAAAAAATAACTAAACAAAGAAAAAAATATCTGCACATCACAAAGTAAAAACAATACTTATTTTATTAAAAAACACACAAAAAGGTTAAAATATTGTATACAATAAAGAACTTGTGCAGGACAAAAAATAAATCCAATGCACAAACATGTACACACCCAGTCCTAAATGCAGACAGTTGTATGCTGCCAACGGACACTAAATGCAATACATGTGATATACATGACATCAAACAGCAGGGGCGGACTGGGCACTTAAAGAGGCCCTGGAAAAAAACCTTAAAGTGGCCTCATGTTGTAGATAGGTTCAAACTGATAGAGGGCGCAGCAGCACGTAGGCTGGGACAACAGAAGTAGGCGGGGCAATACCTTAGTGAAGCACAAAATATATGTTTCTAGCATTCATTAAAGGGTTATACCCATCTTAGACAATGGGGGAATATCACTAGGATATGCCCCCATTGTCTTATAGGTGCGGGTCCCACAGCTGGGACCCGCACCTATATTGAGAACAAAGCCCCAAAAGTGAAGGAGGGCGTTGCCTCGGCTATTTCCATCGGCTACATAGAAATTAATGGGAGCGGTGGCCGCGCATGCGCGGTGCTCTCCCTTTCATTTCTATGGGAGCAGCGGGGAGCTGCGCCTGGTGGTGGCCGGACCCCAGGAAACCCGGGGTCCTCCAGGCGCAGCGCTCTCCGCTCCGTTCTCGATATAGGTGCGGGTCCCAGCGGGACACGCACCTATCAGACAATGGGGTCATTGTGTAAGATGGGAATACCCCTTCAAGGCTTCATTCACACGACCGTATTTTGTTTCCGTGTCCGTTCCGTTTTTTTTGCGGACCGTATGCGGAACCATTCATTTCAATGGGTCCGCAAAAAAAACGGAAGGTACTCAGTGTGCATTCCGTTTCCGTATGTCCGTATTTCCGTTCCGCAAAGATAGAACATGTCCTATTCTTGTCTGTTTTGCTGACAAGGATAGGCATTGTTACAATGGATCCGCAAAAAAAACGGAAACACGGATGCCATACGGAACGTCATCCGTTTTTTTTTGCGGATCTGCGATTTGCGGACCGCAAAATACATACGGTCGTGTGAATGAAGCCTAATGCTGAGATGATCAGATAATTATGTACTTGGCTGGTGGCCATAAGGAGAGCTCAGGTGGTCTCCTGGGCATCGGCCCACCAAGAACTTTCCCTGTAGGGTCTATGGCCAATCCGCCCTGTCAAACAGTCAGATAACAATACCCATAATGAAAGTGTCTGGGTAGGCAAGGTGCACAGGTAACGTGCCTCGTGCATATATTCTTTGAATATTCTTCTATTAATCGTTTTCAGCAACACTGTCCCTGGCACCTGCCACGGCTCTCCCTATGCTCAGCTCAGAGGACAATGGTGGAGACCACGCAGGATAAGAGTTCTACAGGGCTATGATGTCACATGTGATGGCTATCTGCACAGCATTATGGGTGATCTTGCATTCCTGGGGTTGTCTTCTCTACAGTTTCACTTTGTAACACGTGCAGGTACGAGTTTAAAAAAACCTAATTTGTTACCATGAAGTGGTCGTTTTCCTAAACTTCGGACCGGATTCTGCTTCGAATGCTTCACTTCACTCACCAATAATTGTGAACTATTTATGTGCATTTGTTGCTTGCCAGTGTCTACGCATGATTCATATATTTTTTTCTTCCAGTTATCTGGTTGTTAGGGATTTCTGCCCTACTTTAAAACCTGGAGGTATCTAAATACTTATAGATACTTTAGTACTTGAGAAAGACAACTGCTATATGTGAAGTCCAGTGTCAACACAAAAACATAGTTTTCCAAAGAGATGGACATGAGAGGAAGTGTCTGTCCCCACTAGCTCGGCTTGATTGACAGTTCTCTCCCTATAAGAATTGCATTATTTGTTGGCAGCACATATTTACACAGGGAGATGTGATGTTGACAAACGTTGATTTTTATGCCCATATAACAGATGCAATCACTGACAAATGAGGGTACGTCGGGTGACCATTGGGCATATTTACACTGGTCAATGACAAGGAACAAATATTTGTACTCACGTTCATTTTGTTTAAATTCTCCCCTATGTACTGTCAGAAATGTAGAGTAAAAGATAGTTCTTTGTAATGGGGTATTAGGTGTAATCAGCATTTCATGCCATGCTGATTGTGGTTAGGGCAGCATGAATCTACTGACAGGTCCCATTGATTTAGTAACATACATAGTAACATAGTTTATAAGGCCAAAAAAAAACATCTGTCCATCCAGTTCGGCCTGTTTTCCTACAAATTGATCCAGAGGAAGGCAAAAACCCCTGTGAAGTAGAAGTCAATTTTCCTCACTTTAGGGGAAAAAATTCCTTCCCGACTCCAATCAGGCAATCAGAATTACTCCCTGGATCAACGACCCCTCTCTACTAACTATAACCTGTAATATTATTATCCTCCAGAAATACATCCAGGCCCCTCTTGAACTCTTTTAGTGAACTTACCATCACCACCTCCTCAGGCAGAGAGTTCCATAGTCTCACTGCTCTTACCATAAATAATCCTCTTCTATGCTTGTGTACAAACCTTCTTTCCTCCAGATGCAGAGGATGTCCCCTCCAGTCACAGTCCTGGGGATAAATAGATCATGGGAGAGATCTCTGTACTGACCCCTGATATATTTATATATAGTTATTAGATCTCCCCTCAGTCGTCTTTTTTCTAAAGTGACATCCCATTGATTTACATACTTTTGTATTATTTTTTTAAGTGGGATTTGAGACTATGTGTCTTCATGCAAATGAGTGTGTGCATTCACCAGTGCATTTTAACAAGGCAATACATTTTCCATGTCAACTCTTTCTTCCTACTGGGGTTAAACAAAAGAAGATACATTGTCATTATTTTACACAAGTTTCGTTTCTACATTCAGTCATAGATATTGTCTGCCTTAAGAGTTACATATAATGCAAACATGCAAAACATCCCAGAAGAATATCCATAGAACTCAGTCATGCCTCTCAAGCCTTTGCAGAGCAATGTTCACCCTTCTGTGGGAGCCATCAAGACTTCAGCCCTGAAAGCAGAAACAAATGTTTGCACCATATCACTAAATGCTATAAAATAAAAATAATTCTATACTTACCTGTTTATCCACTGCTGTTGTCAGCACTGCAGCTCCAGTTTTGTGGGGTTTGTATACAAGGCTGCAGTGGGGAGATAGAGGTATAGAGCACAGTGATTGGCTGCAGCGGTCATGTACCATATACCTTAACTTCACCACTGTTGTATGCAAAGCACTAAGAATTCTGGTGGAGTAACAGCACATATATGACATATTTTAATTTATAGTATTTACTGGTATGGTGCAAATTTTTATTGAACTCAGACAACTCCTTTATACATACAGAGGCATACAGAGGTGCTTGATAGTCTGTGAACCCTTCCGAATTTTCTATATTTCTTAGAAATCTCTTTTGTTCAGGCCATGATATATTTCCACAAACATGTTATCAAGATCAGACTTTGATAGATTTTTGTGGGACAAGTTGCACTTTCTAATTACACCATTTAATATTGAATACAATCTAGTGGGAAGCTGGAAAAAAATTCTAAATGCGGTGAAATTGGAAAAAAACAGTTTTATATATTTCATATATGGTAGAACTGATCTGTTAGTTTTATTCACCACATCAGTACGATTACGGTGATACCATATATGTATAGTTTTTCTTGCGTTTTAATACTGAAAAACAATAAAAACCTTGAAAAAATATTTTTTTCTTTTCATCGCCATTAACATTTATAACTTTTTTGTAGTTATGTGTACAGAGCTGTGTGAGGGGTTGTGTTTTGCGGGGTGATCTGTACTTTTCATTGATACCACTTCGGGATGTGTATGAGTTGTTGATCACTTTTTATTGAATTTTTTGTGGGAGGTCGAATCAGCCATTTTGACTTTTCAGTTCGCCATTTGTGATAAATATTTTTACATTGCAGTTTTGCATGTGGCAATCCCCATGATGTGTATATTTTTTATTGTTTACATATTTTTTTAACATTATGGAGAAAGGGGGGTGATTTGAATTGGTATTTTATTTTTAAAAACATTTTTTTTACACTTTTTTATGGTTCCCATAGGGAAGTATGACAAATAGTAGTTAGAATGCTTCTCTCATACACTCCAATGCATACGGGCAGGGGCTCCATAGGAACTAATTTGCGGCAGCTTCTGTTTATTCAGGAGGACAGAAGCTGGTGCACACTGCATTCGGCTACTGCGATTCTTGCTGGAGGAGCCGGAGCACACCTGGAAGCGTGCGCTCAGATGCTGTGGACATTGCCTAGGCCAGTGATGGCTAACCTTGGCACTCCAGCTGTGGTAAAACTACAACTCCCAAGATGCCCCCCTTGCTTGACTGCTCTCAGAACTCAACAGAAATAAATGGAGCATGCTGGGAGTCGTAGTTTCACCACAGCTGGAGTGCCGAGGTTAGCCATCACTGGCCTAGGCTAACACTTCTAACTACCAGGAAGACATTTTGCTAGCGCCCAAGGTAGTTCAGTCCATGATGGTGCCAAGGAGAGATGCCAGCTATCCTAAACGAACAACACAACAGTCCCCAACTGTGGAGCTCTTGCACTCCAGAGTCCTGGAAACACAGAACCCAGACTCATCTTCTCTCAATTAGAGTTGAATACTGAAGGTGGGTACCAGGGTCAGGAACGTTGGGAAAAAAAAGAATGAATGACCCGCTTGCAGCTCTTACAGAAGAGTCATGGAAACACAGGAGAGGGGCACAATGAGCTCTGGTACATAGAGTCTTTCCTTGGGTGCTTCTTCTTGAAATGTTGCAACTCTTTCTCACCCTCCTGAAGATCATCGGCCTCCTAGAGATTCCAGCTTTGTTAATAAACTTAAGGATGGCTCAGAACTCACGGCCACTAACTTGTTACCTTCTGTATCCTAGATGCAGATCTCACAGACTGGGGTATCCTTGACAGCTGTACCGCTGGTAGGAACACCTCAGATGGTCCTCTAGCAACCTCCTGTGGCGGAATCTGTGACTGCAGGATCAGTATCTGCGGCCAGTGGTCAGGATCCATAATCATATCCTCCTAGAGAGGGTGAAGTGGTTGATTGAGCCCACACAGTACTCAGTTCAGATCCCCCAGGCTTTGCGCAGTAGGGCATAGGAATACCCTGACCCTGTGGAGATGGAAATCATGGGGCTCATGTTTACAGGGTGACCAGCACCTGGGGCGATGACTGGAAACAGCAGCATGTCAGAGGACGCCACACTCCTTTTTCCTGGTTACGGAGGCATGGTTAGCTCTGTCTGAATCTCCGTTTGGGAGCTGATCGAGACAGGTATATTTACAGCCACCCTAAAGGATCTGTGGGAATCAGGGTTAGATGCCGCCATCCCTAGAGCCATCTGGGGCATGAGACTGTCTGGGGTGTCAGGACTAGGCAGCGACGGTCGACTACTATAAGGCTAATTGCATGGGCAAGGTGGTGGTGCAGCTGATCAGCAGCCTCTCTCTCTAGGTGCGAGGAGGGCCACGGACCTTGTTCCTTTGGGGATGACTCGTGGGTTGAAAAGAACTGGCACCTGCAAAGGACCTCGATCTGTCTCCAATTCTACTCGTGTCTTGCTCACCGGAGACAGTGGCGGTGGTGAGCTTCCCGAGCTAGGTAGCCTTCCTGCCACAGGAGTGCCAATGCTTTCTCAAACAGCTGATCAGTGGGGGTCCCGAGTGACCCCCACCAATCAGAGGTGAGACATCTCAAAAAACCACTGTTCTTTTTTTAATAATAATTCATAGAGGGGTTTTTAAGCCACCTTTTTCTGTTGATCAGTATAAAAAATGAATGCAATCTATTACAGGAGAGTGACTAAAAGCTGTTCCCACTTAAGGCTGAACCTGCCCCCTGGTGGGCAGTTCTAACACAGTAACAAAATACTTTTTGTTGGAAACAGAATAACTATGCTCACATAGGTTCTGTAAAAACACAGTTGGAAACTCTACCAACATATACAGTGGTGCTTGAAAATTTGTGCCCTTCAAAAATTTTCTATATTTCTGCATAAATGTGAGATCCTAAAAGTCCTAAAGTTAGATAAAAATAACCAAATCAAACAAATGTGTCAAAAATATTAAACTTGGTCATTTACTTATTGCTGCAATAACTCCAACTACACGTTTCCAGTAATTTTTGATTAGTCCAGTGTATTGGCTTAGCCTACTCCTCCGTACAAAACAGCTTCAACTCTGTTATGATGGTGGGTTTTCTCCTATGAGCTGCTCACTTCAGATCTTTCCACAATATCTCTATGAGATTAAGGTCAGGACTTTAACTTGTCCATTCCAAAACTTTAAATGGCTTGTCTCACCTCAGACATTTGGGGCATATCCCCTAATGTCTGATAGGTCCGGGTCCCAAAGCTGGGATCCACACCTATTTTTAGAATTGAGCCCGCAAAGTGAAGGAGGGCGTACCGCGCACGCATGGCTGCTGTCCGGTCATTCCTATTGAAGTGCCGAAAATAGCCAAGCAATTTGGTCGGCTATTTTTGGCAGTTCCAATTAAATGAATGAGAAGAACACCACTGCTTTATTCACTTCCATGGGGCTGTTGGAAATATCCGCAGTATCTCCATAAAATCAGAAACTTTATTGTTGAAGGGAATAAAATACAATTAACGCTTACGCATTTCAGGTTACACTAACCCTTTTTCGAAGCATACTGACATAGAGACTCACAACATTAAAATGGTCAGTACATTGCATGCACAGCCAATAGATAAACTGAGACATGTGTCGGACAGTTGAAACTCATGGTCTTAGTCCCATGTTCCTACATGCCTGCATTCTTGAGAAAACTGATGTTTTACAATATGCAAATAAACCCCAAGGAGCAATAAGGGCTGTGCCATTGCACCTCATTGCTCCCAGAGGCTCTGCTCACTGCCCTTAATGCCACATTCCCACCGATTGACAGGACCAGGCAGTGAAGACATACTCACGTCTGGCCGTGAAGTCTCATGGGAGCTCGTTCAGAACATGTGCTGTACGAGGATGGAGGCGCTGCCCTCGTTGCTCCTAGGGGTTCAATTGTATATATTTGACATCAATTTTCTCAAGAATGCGGGCAGCTAGGAAGATGGGACAAAGACTATGATGTTCAATTGTCAGGCGCACATCAGAGGTGAAACAGTTTTATTGCGATGTATCTGATGACAGAACCCCTTTAATTAAATGTCCTGATTCACATTTAAACCCAAAGGTTGATTGGCTTCAGGAGTAAATATCCAGTAAGATTCTCTGGATAAAAACCTTTTCCTTAAATCCTTTCCCCTAGTTGATCTGGTCACCCTCTCTATACCTCGGAATCTAAAACCTGATGTTTCTCAGGTGGACTGAGGTGAAAGGTAGCTTCAGTACTACTGTTTATGTCAGACAGATGACTGCGGATCCTCGCTTTTAAGGCATTAATGGTGCAAACTACGTACTGCACGGCAAATGGTGCACTCAATATTTAACAGCATTTCTGGCTGTAAACTGTAGTAATCATGAATATTGATCATGAAAATTTAAAGAGATAACATTATTATGAAAAATGTATTCATTTTTCAACTCATTGCCTTTTTAGAACAAAAAGTTCTCATAAATGTCTTCCTCAGCCAAAAGGAAATGTCTTGACTGTTAAAAGTCTAGAAAATCCATTCACGTATAAAATGGTTATGGAGAAAAAAATCGAAACCTCTAGCTAGCACAGAAATATGATCAAAAACCAAAGTTAGTCAGCACATCCTAATGTGCAAGTGTGTATCGTCATGGATGAAAATACAAAATCAAACACAATGCAGCAGCGCTCTGCAAACACAGAATATAGGAACTTATATCCTGCTCAATGAGTAGAGGTTCTTAGCAAATACAGCACCAGGACAGGTAAAATACAAAGCTAAGTATTTATGTAGAACTTACCTTCCCTAATTTCATTGGAGGACAATTTGCACCAAAGGAAGTACCATTTAATATAGGTTCCTGTCCAAAAGAGGTCACCTTTCTGTGGTGGATGGGCACAAAATATATTTGCTAATGGGCATCAACAACTCTTCTTCTCAGGTCCTCAGTAATCTCCTTTGTTCGTGCCATTATAAGCTTCCACACATGTGTTGATTGTGAAGATCAGACATTGATAGATCCTATACAGGTGAATTGGACTAAGCTGCAATACCAAGTGCAGCTGCTATACAATGGATGGTTCTGTGCTTGGTATACTATGAAGAGGACACAGAGCTTGTCTGTGCACTGCAGTCCCTCCAAACCGTTAATCGACAGGTTGCTGGGAATTGGTCCCTCTACCGATCAAAATATTCCCAGAAAACCCCTTTAGTCTTCCGTCATAAACAAACTTGTTTTCTCATTTTTTTTAACCACTACTGCTTTCATTTTAGTGGTGTTCTTGTGTTAACCCATTAGTGCACCTGGGCATAGCTGTACATTCAAGGTGCATAAGGTTTGTATGGACCAGGCTCACATAACACAGTATGTATGCAGCATCTGAGAGGTTAGACAAAAAGAGGAGGCTCCCTCCGTCTTCCAATCGGACCCCTGGGGTTCTATCAGTTGCTATGGCTGCTTGGGGCCTGGTGAAGGCTCCATGGCCTGCCATAGCAAACTACCTGTTAACCCCTGCTTGTGGCAGGGCTAAATAGGATGCCTGTAAAAATCACACAAAAATCTTAAAAATGCAATTCACTCCTCTTTCCTAATTTTACATATGAAATTAAATAATCAAAAAGAAAAATAGATGTATCGTCACATCCAAAAATTTCTAAACTATAAAAATATTTATTATGTTAGTCCATAAAGGGAAAAATAGCCGATTTGCGTTTATTGCTCCTCCTACCATCAGAATATTTGTAAAACATACTTTCACACCTGCGCTTTCCCATTTCGTTATTGAGATCCGTCATAGAATATCAATACTGGAGTAAAACGCTTCAGTTTTGTCCTCATTCATTGTCAACGGGGACAAAACTGAACTGAAGAGAACAGAGTCACCAGAATGCATCCGTTTGGTTGCGTCCCCATCATGGAAAGAATAACGCAGCAAGCAGTAATTTTCTGTCTGGCATGGGATGCAGAGCAATGTAAGTCAATGATGCTGAATCCATTTTCTCTGACACAAAAGAAAACGGATCCGCCCCCATTGACTTACAATCGTTTTAGTGACGGATCTGTCATGGCTATTTTACAGATAATACAACTGGATATGCTCATAATGGATGCAGTCAGTTGTCTTATCCTAAGTGAAGTGTTTTTGCTGATCCAAAAAAACCGCAAATGTGAAAGTAGCCTAAAAGCAATATAAATTTGACATTGCTGTAATCATACTGACACACAGAATAAGGCCACGATGCCATTTTTAGAGAACAATGGACATAGTAAAAAAAAAAACCTAAATAATAGTGGAATTGCCTTTTTTTCTCGTTTCGCGCAAGGATTTTTTTCCATTTTTCAATACATGGTATTATAATTTAACCCTTGCAGAACTGGGCAATCTAATGTCACCGTTTAATATTCCATATGATCTAGTGGGAAGCTGGAAAAAAAATCTAAATGGGGTAGAATTTAGAAAAAAACGCAATTCTGCCACAGTTTTATGCCTTTAGTTTTTATAGCGTTCCCTATGCAGTAAAACTGACCTGTGCTCTTCATTGTCAGAGTTTGTACGATTACCATGATACCACATTTATATTATTTTTCATGTGTGTTTTTTCTTTTCATCATCATTAGAGATGAGCGAAGTTTTGAAAAATTCAATTCAGCAGCTTTGCCGAAGTTTGACAAGAAATTCTATTTATTACATCATGAATCGCTATGTAAAAACCCCATTCAGCCTATCAATCAATGGGACCATTTTTAACGGCTGCTTAGACAGAACTGCACCTGTCTAACGGCCATTAAAAAAGGTAATACGCTAGTGCAATATGGCCTTTTGGGTTTAAAAAAAAAAAATCACTCCTCTCATCCACTTACTCGTGCAGAGGCAGTCCGCTTTTCTCTTGATTGAGAAAGACCCGCTGAAGGACCTGCTCTGAGCGTGCTCCTGTCACTGCGTGCTCCCAGCGTGATCACGTGGTGATGTCATCAAGAGCGGACTGCCTCTGCACCAGCAAGTGAATGCGGTGAGCATTTTTTTTTTCTTCCGTTCTTTCTAACATAACTCCAGCCAATATGTTAGGAAAAATGATTTGTTACTACGAAGTACAAGGAAAATCGACTTAGTTTAGAATCAAATTTTTCCTAAAATCCAGATCGAATTTCACTTTGGATTCTTTGCTTCACTGAACACTAATCATCATATTCTGTGCGGAGGCTCTTTTTTGTGGGCCAATCTGCAGTGTTTATTGATACCATTTTGGGGTGTGTATGACTGTTTGGTCATTTTCCTTAATTTTAGTGGGGAGATAAAGTAACAAAATAATGGTGAATCAGCCATTTTGACTTTTCTTCCGTTACAGTGTTTACCTACAGGTTAATTACATTAATATTTTAATAGTTCGGGCATTTTAGGACACGGCAATGTCTATAATGTTTAATCTTTTATTGTTTATTTTAATTATGGGGAAAGGGGGTGCTTTGAATTTGTATTTTTTTAAATATATTTTTAAAAAGTTTTCTTTTTTTTAAAGTCACCCTAGATGACAATAAGAAGAAATCATTAGATATTTTCTAAAATGCATTACATTGAATTGCTAGTATCATTGCAGATTCGATATGCTCTTATGAAGCTCTGCCACCTGCAGGGCTCCATAGGAACTACAATTCTAAAAGCCTTGGTTTCTTCAGAGAAACCAGGGCTTCCACAGACAACCAACGGCTTTACAGTTCTCCCTGTGGGGCGCCATGCAGGATCCTATCCCTATAATGACCCCCAGAATGCCCTGGCCCCTTCTCTAGAGCATACTTACCTGCTTCCCGGCACCTGTGTCCCTCCAGATCCTTGCAAAGCTGCTGCTGCATCTCTCCGTTGAGAGAAGCCTCAGTCAGTTCGTTTGTGCTTGCAGCTCACGCTCATACAGCACAATGCTGCTGTCTCAGTCTGGAGCTACTGAAAGGGAGGACATCCCTGCCTCCGTCCAGGCCCTGCGCTGGAAGGGCCAGAAAACTGTACTGTCTGGCCTGAAACCGGACGCCTGGCCACCCTTATGTCGCTTGCTCCAGAGGGGGCACCATCTATAAAGGGATGACTTCTGCTATAAGTGCATGGCAGCAGTCAAGGGGTTTCATGGTGTCACTACAAAATCCAACTTGTCCAGCCCTCATACAACGATGTGAACTGAAAAGTAAAAATGTTATGGCTCTTGGGAAGTTTGGAGCAAAGTATAAAAACACTAAAAAGAAAACTGACCTACAGTTTTCCGATAATAAGTAATTATAAACTGAAGGTCCCTTACCTACATCACCTGCTGAAAGATTCATACTTACCTGTGCTCTGCCGCTCCAGTCCTGTACTCTGGCTCCCTTTCCTCCATGTTCTAGTCCTCAGCTTGTTTATTTCCAGCCCACTGAAAACAAATGAAAAAATGAAAACAGTTAAGGCTCTTGGAAAGCAGGGAGTAAAACATGAATCTGGAAAATGGCTACCTTAGGGCTCATGCACATGAACATATTTTCTTTTCATGTTCGTTCCATTTTTTTTGTGGACCGTATGCAGAACCATTCATTTCAATGGGTCCGCAAAAAAAAACGGAAGTTACTCTGTGTGCATTCCGTTTCTGTATGTCCGTTCCAGAAAAAAAACGAACATGTCCTATTATTGTCCGCATTACAGACAAGGATAGTACTGCTCTATTAGGGGCCAGCTGTTCCGTTCCGCAAAATACGGAAGGCACGCGGACGTCATCTTTTTTTTTTGCGGATCCATGTTTTGCAGACTGCAAAATACATACAGTCATGTGCATGAGCCCTTAAAAAGAGGTTAATCTTTGTTTTTTTCTGCAGCACAACTATGAGCTATATCAGGGATTAGCAACCACTGGCACTGCAGCTGTGAAACTACAACTCCCAGCATGCACACTTGCTTGGTTGTTCTCTTAGCTCCCATTTAAGTGAATGGAACATGCTGGGAGCTGTAGTTTCCTAACAGCTGGAGTGCCGGAGGTTGCTGAAAATGACTCCTGATGAAATTTAGCAGAGTGGAAACGTGTAGAGTCATGGGTTCTGGCAGTTAGCTATAGCTTCCGTTTTCTGTTCTTGCCGTGATGATAGGATTTCTACAGAACATAACGGGCCAACCTTAGGCCTCATGCACACGAATATATTTTTCATCCGTTTACTATCCACATTTTTTCATTTCTATGGGGCTGTGCACACATCCATATTTAATACACTGTACTGCACTGAACTGACTATTTAATACATAGCTAATTAAAATGATATTTTAACCCCTTCCCTTGATGTACTATTGTGCCATGGAAACTATTCAGTCCCTGCATAGTTTCTCACAGACCACATCAATCAAGGTAGGATGGGTTATCAATATAAGATCCATGGGATCTGACTCCCAGCACCCCCGCCGATCAGTTGTTTGAGGAGCCCACAGCGCTCCAGTAAGCGCTGTCCACTGCATAGCATCAGTGCTTGGTACTGCAGCTCATCCCCATTCACTTGAATGGAACAGTCCTGCCCCTGGGCTATGTGACCATTAAACTTAACGTCATACCTCACAACCGTTCTGGATGCAGAGGGACAGTCCGGGATTTCAGTTGTCGCCTCGCGGTCCTGGAACAGCTGACGTATGTCCCGCTCTCAGCTGATTGTAATGGTGAAGCAGGGAACCGTTCGCTCCCCGCTTCACCATTCCTCTCAGATGCCGGCACTTCCCAGCAGCAGTACGATGCGGTCACAGGAGGAGGAGCGGTGGAATCAGCCTGTGGACTCCTCCTTCTCCTTCACAGCAGCCTGATGGGACGCATCAGCATCTGAGCTGTGATCATCGGAGGAACCAGGTGAGTATTAACTGTTTTTTTTTTTTTTACTTCCTGTGAAGGAGGCACAATGTGGGCATTATTATTGGGAGGAGGCACATTTAGGCATAACTACTGTGAGGGGGCACATTTAGGCATAACTACTATGAAAGGGCCACAGTTCAGCATTTCTCTGAGGGGGCGCATATCTACTGTGGAGGGAGAATATCTTGGTATAACTAATCTGAGGGGGCACATCTGGGCACAACTACTATGAAGGGGGCACATTTTGGCATAACTGCACATCTTCTGGGAAGGGGGCACAACTACTCTGAGGGGGCACATATCTTACCATAACTACTGTGAGGGGACACATCTTGGCACATCTACTGTGAAGGGGCACAACTACTGTGAGGGGGACATATCTGGTCTTAATTATTGTGAGGGGGACATATCTGCATACCTCCCAACCATCCCGGATCCAGCGGGACAGTCCCAGATTGCAGTGGCTGTCCCAGTACGGGGGAGCTATGTGCCGGTTTCTGGCAGCCTGCTATATGAAGAAGCAGACAGCCAGCATCGGCTGGCTGCTTCTTCCATCCTCCCTCCCATCCCCCTGCAGCTCTCTGTACCTCTGGTTAGGTGGGGAACGGTCGACAGTCAGCCTTGGCTCCGCCCCCTCCAGACAAGAGAAGCTGATGTCCTGCTGGTGATGCTGTGGCTGCTAGGCAGAAGGTAAGTATATGGTTTTAATTTTTTTTTTACTTTCTGTGAGGGGCACAATGTGGGCACATTACTGGGGGCACAATGTGGGCATATTACAGGGGGGCACAATGTGGGCATATTACAGTGGGGCACAATGTATGCATATTACAGTGGGGCACAATGTGGGCATATTAGAAGGGGGCACAATGTGGGCATATTACTGGGGGGAACAGCTGTTCATATTATTGAGGGCAGGTAACTGGGCATATTCCTGGGGGGCACAGCTGGTCATATTACTGGGGGCACATAACAGGGCATATTACTGGGGGCTCAGCTGGGCATATGACTGGGGGCACATAACAGGGCATATTACTGGGGGCACAGCTAGGCATATTAATAGGGGCACATAACTGGGGAATATTTACTATGTGTAGCAGTAAGGGGACTGGGTGGGATTAGGTGTATAGTGGGCGGAGTTAGGGGGCATGGCCTAGTCCTGAAAAAATTTGCCACAATTTGTCCCTCTTTGTCCCTTTACAAAGTTGGGAAGTATGTATCTGGTCTTAATCATTGTGAGGAAGGCATAATTAGTGTGAGGGAGCACATCTGGGAGGTATGCCTAATGTCAATGGCTTAGGCAGAGGAATAAGTGCTGGCTGGACAACCCCTTTAAACTGTTTATCCACTTTTCTTTTACATTTTCTTCACAGTAAGATTACATCATTACTAAGGTCATACTTTTCCTAAAAGAACAGGACAGCTTCAAGAGTAACAGGCTGTACTTGTTCAGCAACTAACCGACTGACCCCAATCACAACTTAGCACCAGGCATGCGCAGGAATGTGTTATGCTCAGTCCACAGATTCGCCAAAATAACAAAAATAACCAACAGAGTAACGGACGATATATGTTACTGTTCTTCCAATAACACTGCATATATATGCTCACTCAAGAGTTAATATTATTCCATATTAGCTGTAGAACTTTCTGCCGACCATTTTCGCGTGGAATGTGCCGCGTGTAATCGCCAGTCTCCTGCTGTGTGACGTGGAACTGTGAGCAGCGCTTCCGGGAGGGACACCGAGCCCATCAGCTGCAGTAGTGGTGTGTGGCCGGCCGCTTCTCCGTACAACATGGGTGAGTGCGCTCGTCAGTACCCGGTATCAGGCTGTAACCTGACAACCAATGTAATATCCACTTACCATCATACCTTCTATACTAGGTGGTCAGTGATTCATACCTCCCAACTTTGCAAAGAGAGAAAGAGGGACATATTGTGCGGCGCGCGCAGCGCGCCGCGGCAAATTTTTTCTGCAGTAGGCCACGCCCCTAACCCCGCCCACTATAAACTAATCTCACTCAGTCCCTTTACTACACAGGGATAATAAACACAGTGATGTCATCGTACAGGGATAATAAACACAGTGATGTCATCGTACAGGGATACTACACACAGTGATGTCACTGTACAGGGATAATAAACACAGTGATGTCATCGTACAGGGATACTACACACAGTGATGTCACAGTACAGGCAATTTGTTATTTCTGATTATTTTAAGGCATTCCAGTGCTGGTGAGTTTCATTAGTTTGAATGAATTTTGAGAACTGCAACATTTCATCGGGGAATGATTTTTCTAAATCATGATGATAGCCTTATCTGCGCCCCCCCAGGCCTTGTTTGCACAGGTGTACTGTGACATCATTGTGTTTATTATCCCTGTACTGTGACATCACTGTGTTTATTATCCCTTTACGGTGACATCACTGTGTTTATTATCCCTGTACTGTGACATCACTGTGTTTATTATCCCTGTACTGTGACATCACTGTGTTTATTATCTCTGTACAGTGACATCACTGTGTTTATTATCCCTTTACGGTGACATCATTGTGTTTATTATCTCTGTACAGTGACATCACTGTGTTTATTATCTCTGTACTGTGACATCGCTGTGTTGATTATCCCTGTACTGTGACATCACTGTGTTTATTATCCCTGTACTGTGACATCACTGTGTTTATTATCTCTGTACAGTGACATCACTGTGTTTATCATCCCTGTACTGTGACATCATTGTGTTTATTATCCCTTTACGGTGACATCACTGTGTTTATTATCTCTGTACTGTGACATCGCTGTGTTGATTATCCCTGTACTGTGACATCACTGTGTTTATTATCCCTGTACTGTGACATCACTGTGTTTATTATCCCTGTACGGTGACATCACTGTGTTTATTATCCCTGTACTATGACATCACTCTGTTTATTATCCCTGTACTGTGACATCACTGTGTTTATTATCCCTGTACGGTGACATCACTGTGTTTATTATCCCTGTACTGTGACATCGCTGTGTTTATAATCTCTGTACAGTGACATCACTGTGTGTATTATCTCTGTACAGTGACATCACTGTGTGTATTATCCCTGTACGATGACATCACTGTGTTTATTATCTCTGTACTGTGACATCACTGTGTTTATTATCCCTGTACTGTGACATCACTGTGTTTATTATCTCTGTACTGTGACATCACTGTTTATTATCCCTGTACAGTGACATCACTGTGTTTATTATCCCTGTACAGTGACATCGCTGTGTGTATTATCCCAGTGCAGGAAGAGGTAAGTGCTCTGTGTTTGTGTGTTTGTTTTCTATTTTTCAGGGTCGTGAATGCAGAGGACTACGTCGGATTCGGTGGACTACGTCGGACCAGCTTTTTTTTTTTTTTTTAATAAAATGGTCAAACAGGGGTCTGGGGGAGTGTTTATTTCAATAAAATGTTTTATACTTGTGTGTGTGTATTTTTTTTACAATACTACAGTTTTAGTAATTACGGCTATCTACAGACGGCCCTGATTACTAATACTGGGCTTAGTGCTTGCCGGTATGGCAGGCCAGCACTAACCCCAACATCTATTACCTCGGCACCCACCGCCACCAGGGGTGCCGGGAAGAGCCGGGTACCCGCAGGACCGGACCTTCTAAATTGAGGGTCTGGCTCTGGGGCGGCTGCAGGCTGGTACCATTAGGCAGGGAAGGGCCAATAACCGTGTCCCTTCCCACCCTGGTAGTGCCAGGCTGCCGCTGCTGGTTGTATCTGGCTGGTGAAGGAAAAAAAGGGGGGGGACCCCACGCCATTTTTTACAAAAATAATTAAATAATTTAAAAAAAAAATGGCGTGGGGTCCCCCCTTTTTTCCTTCACCAGCCAGATACAACCAGCAGCGGCAGCCTGGCACTACCAGGGTGGGAAGGGACACTGTTATTGGCCCTTCCCAGCCTAATGGTACCAGCCTGCAGCCGCCCCAGAGCCAGACCCTCAATTTAGAAGGTCCGGTCCTGCGGGTACCCGGCTCTTCCCGGCACCCCTGGTGGCGGTGGGTGCCGGGGTAATAGATGTTGGGGTTAGTGCTGGCCTGCCATACCGGCAAGCACTAAGCCCAGTATTAGTAATCAGGGCCGTCTGTAGATAGCCATAATTACTAAAACTGTAGTATTGTAAAAAAAAAATACACACACAAGTATAAAACATTTTATTGAAATAAACACTCCCCCAGACCCCTGTTTGACCATTTTATTTAAAAAAAAAAAAAAGCTGGTCCGACGTAGTCCACCGAATCCGACGTAGTCCTCTGCATTCACGATCCTGAAAAATAGAAAACAAACACACAAACACAGAGCACTTACCTCTTCCTGCACTGGGATAACACACACAGCGATGTCACTGTACAGGGATAATAAACACAGTGATGTCACAGTACAGGGATAATAAACACAGTGATGTCACAGTACAGAGATAATAAACACAGTGATGTCACAGTACAGGGATAATAAACACAGCGATGTCACTGTACAGGGATAATAAACACAGTGATGTCACCGTACAGGGATAATAACAGTGATGTCACAGTACAGGGATAATAAACACAGTGATGTCACAGTCCAGGGATAATAAACACAGTGATGTCACAGTACAGAGATAATAAACACAGTGATGTCACAGTCCAGGGATAATAAACAGTGATGTCACCGTACAGGGATAATAAACACAGTGATGTCACAGTCCAGGGATAATAAACAGTGATGTCACAGTACAGGGATACTAAACACAGTGATGTCACAGTACAGAGATAATAAACACAGTGATGTCACAGTCCAGGGATAATAAACAGTGATGTCACAGTACAGGGATACTAAACACAGTGATGTCACAGTACAGGGATAATAAACACAGTGATGTCACAGTAACAGAGATAATAAACACAGTGATGTCACAGTACAGAGATAATAAACACAGTGATGTCACAGTCCAGGGATAATAAACAGTGATGTCACCGTACAGGGATAATAAACACAGTGATGTCACAGTACAGGGATAATAAACATTGATGTCACCGTACAGGGATAATAAAGACAGTGATGTCACAGTCCAGGGATAATAAAGACAGTGATGTCACAGTCCAGGGATAATAAACATTGATGTCACAGTCCAGGGATAATAAAGACAGTGATGTCACAGTCCATTATGCCTGTACTGTGACATCACTGTGTTTATTTAAAAAACACAGTGATGTCACAGTACAGGCATAATAGACACAGTGGTGTCACAGTCCAGGGAATAACATTGATGTCACAGTCCACAGAAAGTTAAAAAAATAAAAGTATTACACTTACCTTTTCCCTAGCAGCAGGGCCAGCATCAGCAGGAAGATCTTCTGCTCGTGCCTGAAGGGGGCGGAGCCTATGCTGACGGCCGGCCCCGCCCCCCGCCGAGACCCGATGCATGGATAAAAGGTATGGGGAGCTGCAGGGGGGGACAGGAGGGAGGATGGAAGAAGCAGGCAGCCGATTCCGGCTGTCTGCTCCTTCCTGCAACAGGCAAGTGTCTCTGCGTCCTACGGACGCAGAGACAGCTGCCAGAGACCGGGACATACCTCCCCCGTACCGGGACAGCGGGACTGCCACTGCAATCCGGGACTGTCCCGCTGGATCCGGGACGGTTGGGAGGTATGGTGATTTACCTCTGGGCACCCAGTCAGACACAGGGCAGCTTATACAGGGGTCAGATCATAGGCTCATTCTGATCTAATATTTACATCGCAGCAAGCTCTGTGGCTAAATAATAATGACCTTATACTAAGCTGATCAGGATGCACATGCTGGTTAGTGCCCTGAATACCCATTATGGGCTCAGTGTGCCTATAGACTCTGCTAGGGTCGCCCCCATCCCAGTGAGACTGGCGTTCTGTGTGGTTTTTCACATTTTGTCCATTGGAACGCTTCCTAGATCTCTCATTACGAGACCTCAGGTACTAGTTGATACGTCTTTGGAGGTTGTGATGCTGGGTGAAAAAGAATCTACAACTGCGAGCTGTACATGGCATGGTGGTAAATGCACGTGTGGTGGGGATTTTCCGAATCCCCAATTGCTTCTGGTCCATCAGCCCTGGCTGTGTCTGTGTTGCCCCAGAACTGACGCAGCATTATGACTAGGGATGAGTGAACTTGTGTTTCAAGTTCGGCACACGAGGTTCGGGTTATCCAAGAATTCCGTTATGGATTCCGCTACCTCTGACCATAAGTTACAATCTGTGGTAGCGGAATCCGTAACGGAATTCTTAGATAACCTGAACCTTGTATGCTGAACTACAAACCACAAGTTTGCTCATGCCTAATTGTGACATCTCTTTGAGGTCAAGGTTTCACCAGGTAGGTTTTATTACCTGGAGGATGGAGCAAGTGACTTACATTTTGCCTCCAGAGTTTTCTCCTAAGAAAGGGAACCATTTCGCCAGTGCCACCTATTGGAAGTGGCTCCACATGACTCAAGATCCAACCTTCCAACAAGCCTTGGGATTTAATTAAGGAATATTGCTTGGCTGTATTCCCTTGTCAAATCCCAAGGTTTGTTGGAGCCACTTCTAATAGGAGGCACTGGTTAGAAGGTCCTTTTCCCTGGGAGATACCTCTTCACCTATTCCTTTCCCATGGAGAACTTCCAATAAGTCTCCATGCAGGGCTGGTCTCTCTTTAAAGGGAACCTGTCAGCTCTGAAACACCCTCCAAACTACAGTAAGCGGTGTATAGTGGAAGTGACATCGAGTCCGGTTATGTAATTTTTATCTTCATACTCACTTCCATTCCGATGCTGTGCTCCCACAAACCTACAGTAAAATGCACTCAGTGGACTCCAGTGCTCACTCACATAATGGAGAGGACTCAAAGAAGAGTCTTCTCAGTGCATTTTACTGCAGGTTTGTGGGAGCACAGCGTCGGAATAGAAGTGAGTATGACGATAAAACTTATATATTCGGATTCAGCATCACTTACACTATACATCGCTTACTCTAGTTCAGGGGGTGTTTCGGAGGTGACAGGTTCCCTTTAAAGGGTTTCTGTCACCTCGTTTTTCCCTATTAAACAGGATGACATTCTCAATATGCCAACGTCACCTGAGTCTAAGTCTGCTATTTATTTTCTTTAGTGTCCCCGTTTTTGTTTAATTTAACCTTTTATCATATGCTAATTAGCCTCCTAGGAGCAGGGGGGGCGTTGCCGCTGCTCCTAGATGGTTCTGTTTGCTCACCTTAGTCCACGCTCTTTTCTTCCTGAGTGACAGGCCAGGTCAGTGTTCATGTCCGCAGGCTGGCCTTGTCTGCCGTCTTGTGCCTGCGCCATCCCTCTCAGTATTCGGCGCAGGCGCAGTGAATGAGGGAAGCTCGCCAGCTCCAGCTCCCGCACTGTGCCTGTACGGGACGGTTCAGGCGCGAGTCGGCAGGCAGGGCAAGCCTGAGGACATGAACACTGGCCTGGCCTGGCCTGTCACTCAGGAAGAAAAGATCGTGGACTAAGTTGGGCAAGCGGAGCCTCTAGGAGCAGGGGCAACGCCCCCCCTGCTCCTAGGAGGCTAATTAGCATATGATAAAAGGTTAAATTAAACAAAAACGGGGACACTGTAAAGAGAATAAATAGTAGACTTAGACTCAGGTGACGTTGGCATATTGAGAATGTCATCCTGTTTAATAGGGAAAAACGAGGTGACAGAAACCCTTTAAGGAGATTCAACACCCTTCCTAAGCCCTCTCCAGAATCCTAAAATACTAGTCTTCTCAAAGTGTGTGAATGAGATTCGGAAAATTCATCCAAGTGACCTGCGGTAAACACAACTGGCCTTTGGCTAGTCCTATACATGGTGCTTTAACACATGACCTCTCACCTAGTTAAGATCACATGACTTACATAAAAGTGGCATGTATATATCACTTTAAAAAGTTATTTCTGTCTTGGCATAAGGCTTTGTCGTAAAATTACGGTCGAGGTTAGTATGGCCTCTGGGAGCTCCACCAGAAGGCATGTGACCAAGGTCCCTTAGATTTTCCCCTGAACATTTGTGTTGGGTGGACATTGACCCGGCAAAGTGTTGCCCTCCAAATACAATAAATTACACAGTCACAGAGTAATTAAAGGAGTTACCCGGTAATTAATATTGATGACCTATCTTCAGGACATTTAATCAATATCAGATTGGTGGGGGCTGACACCGAGGCCCCCTGCTGTTCAACTGTTAGAAGAGGCTGGTGCTACATGAGTGCCGCAGCCTCTTCCTAGGCCATGTGACATCACTGTACATCAGTCACTTGGCTTAGTTGCAGCATAGCACCATAAAAGTGAACGGGGCTTTGCTGCAATACCAGACACAGCTGCTATATAATGTATGCCGCTCCCTGCAACAGCTGATTGTGGGAGTGCCGGGACTCAGACCAACCACCGATCTGATAATGATGACCTATCCTGAGGATAGGTGATCATTATCTATTACTGGATAACCCCTTTAAGGCTACTTTCACACTTGCGTTGTGGTTTTCCAGTATTGAGATCAGGCAGAGGATCTCAATACTGGAAAAAAACTGATCAGTTTTGTCCCCATGCATTACTGAATAGAAAGAGATCCGTTCAGGATGCATCAGGAGGTCTTCAGTTCAGGCAGCTTTCAGTTTTGTGAGCGGACACAAAACCGCAGCAAGCTCTAATTTTGTGTCCGGTCATAAAAACTGATCAGGTACTGAAACCAATGTAAGTCAATGGTGACGGATCAGTTTTTTTAGGAGACTAAAAAAACGGATCCGTCACCCATTGACTTTTAAGGCTACTTTCACATTAGCGTTTTTAAATTCCGGTATTGAGTTCCGTTATAGGGGCTCAATACCGGAATAAAATGCTTCAGTTTTGTCCCCATTCATTGTCAATGGGGACAAAACTGAACTGAAGACAACGGAATGCTCCTGAAAGCATTCCAGACCGGAGAACAAACCGCAGCATGCTGCGGTTTGCTCTCCGGTCCAGGCATCCGCACCAAGACGGATCCGGAATGACCTCCAATGCAAGTCAATGGGGACGGATCCGTTTGGTGTGGACACACCAGTAATCCGGATCTATCCTCCATTGATTTCCAATGGGGGGTCATTCCGGATCCGTCTTACATACATAGATACATACATACATACAGACATACAGACATACATACAGACATACATACTCACATACTCCAGGGACGCCGGCAGCATGTCTTCACGCGCCTCCTGCGCGCAGCTATGACGTTTCCCCACTGCGCCCAGCCTGAATCGTCATCGCTGCGCGCAGGAGGCGCGTGAAGACGTTCTGCCGGCGTCCCTGGAGTATGTATGTCTGTATGTTTGTATGTATGTCTGTGTCTTGTTTCAATGTGTGTCATGTGTGGGGCCGGAGCGCTGCTCCGGCTCCGCACATGTATAGCGTTAGCACGGATCCGTTGGCACCCTTTAGGTGCCGGATCCGTGCTAACGCTAGTGTGAAAGTAGCCTAAGGCTACTTTCACACTGGCGGCAGGCCTGATCCGGCAGGTGAAGGGTGCTGCCGGATCAGGCCTGCCGCAGTGACGTGTGGAGCCGGAACCGCGCACCGGCCCACACGTCACACATACACATACACATAAACATACACACACATATACACAGACAAATACACATACATACTTACATGCACCCCGACGGAGAAGCAGGACGACTCACACAGGTGACGATTCCCCACAGCGTCCTCTGCTGGGCGCCTGGTGGAATCGTCAAATGTGCAAACCGTCCTGTCCCTCCGACGCTCTGAAGACCTGCCGGGAGCATGTAAGTATGTATGTGTATTTGTCTGTGTATATGTCTGTGTATGTTTATGTTTATGTGTATGTCTATGTCTGTATGTGTCTATGTGTAGCCGGATCCGTCATGAACTCCGTTGAAAGTCAATGGAGGGCGGATCCGGTTACCATTGTGGTCACACCAGATGGATCCACCCCCATTGACTTGCATTGGGGGTCATTCCGGATCCGTCTTGGTGCGGATGCCTGGACCGAAAAGCAAACCGCAGCATGCTGCGGTTTGTTCTCCGGTCTGGAGACGGAATGGAATGCTTTCAGGAGCATTCCGTTGTCTTCAGTTCAGTTTTGTCCCCATTGACAATGAATGGGGACAAAACTGAAGCGTTTTATTCCGGTATTGAGCCCCTATGACGGAACTCAATACTGGAATTTTAAAACGCAAGTGTGAAAGTAGCCTAATGTATTTAGTGCCTGATCAGTTTTTTTCAGTTTTGATATCACACAACCGCATCCTAACTGAACGGATGCATCCTGATGTGCAAAATCAAAACGGATCAGTTTAATTCAGGTATAGAGATCCTCTGCCAGATCTCAGTACCTGAATTAACAACGCAAGTGTGAAAGTAGCCTAACAGTTGTGTTATAGAAAAGTTGTCATGTCAGCGGCTGAGACTCAACTAACAAAAGGCTGCTGAGTAACCAGGAGACGCAATCTTATCTGCTCCTCCCAACCACACCAAGTCTGGTCGTTTTAAGCAGCAGGTCAATAGGCTTACACTGGGTATCGATACATTTTTTACACGTGCAAAGCATAGCACACGCTATGTTCTCATAAGTGGTCACACAGTGGGGAACGTCCCACCCTCCTCACTGTGATGCGGCCGGCCACTGTCACCAGTGTCAGGGGTGGAGGGGGGAGAGAAACTCACCATGGTCCTCGTGATGATGCTCATAGGTTAAAGGACCTTTGATGATGTCATCACCATGTGACCAGTTCCATCCACTTGTTACTGTTCACATGATGATGACATCATCACAGGTCCTTTATTCTTCAACATTCAGTAAGATCTTGCTGCAGGACGTTTCCTGCTGTTTTTACAGGTATGTGCCTCATGCTGTGTCTTATTGTTTTAGTACCTCCATGTGCCTCACATTAATAGTAAAAGTAACCCATCATGTCCTCACATAATGGGCAACATGAGGTTAATGATGGTCTCACTTACTATTAATATGAGGCATATGTAATATGTGCCTCAAGTGACTAATACCCCCATAATGTACCTCCTCACATAACGGACAACATGGAGTTAAAGTACATAATGGGGTTTCTTACTATTAATGTGAGGCACGAGTTGTTGTTTTTTGTGGTATCGACTGTCACAATACTGGTATTGTGACAACTGTACAGGTGAGTATTGATCTTCCGTTATTTTACTGACGTCGTATAGGATGTAGCACTGTCATATATGAAGCTTACTTCAGGTAATATTGCGTTGGTTCCTAATGACTGTACCTCTCCCTCCCTTTAGGGGGTTTCTTTTCCAGCATCTTTTCCAGCTTGTTTGGAACCAGGGAGATGAGGATTTTGATTCTGGGTCTCGATGGAGCTGGAAAGACTACAATACTTTACCGACTACAAGTGGGAGAGGTTGTTACCACCATTCCAAGTATGTACTTGTGTGACATAAGGCTGTATACACGATAGTGTGATGGGACCTTTATGGAATATGGTATATGTACCTGTCTGTGATGGGCATCACTTGTTCTGTTAGTGGCTGTGGCACAGCTTTTTACACAATTTATATTAGAAGGTGGCCAGTATTCGTATCTGACCCGGATAAGTGGGGGCCTTTTAGACAGATTTCATGGTATACTATATGCAGTCCCTGCTATACCAGGGGAACAGAACTTGAGCCATTTTGAACCTGTTGATTACAGCTAGTGACATTATATTTTTATCTCCAGCTATTGGCTTCAATGTTGAGACAGTGACTTACAAGAATCTAAAATTTCAAGTATGGGACCTTGGAGGACAGACCAGTATCAGGTAATATTGATAGCCATTTTGGGCTTATTTTGAAGACATTATTTAGATCTTCTCATATGTCACATTCAGGATTGTATGTTGAACCTTTCACTTTTTGTCTTTTTTTGGTCTCCGTTTTAATCAATTAGCTTTGTTTTCTGTATAATAGACAGATTCAAAATGGAGCAGCGGCCGCGTTGCGCTCTCAATTCACTTCTATAGGAGTGCTGAAAATAGCCAAACACGTCAGCTATTTTCAGGTCCCCCATAGAAATGAAAGGAGGGTGGGTGAGCGCATTCTGTTTGGGAACTTCATTCTAGAGCTAGGTGCTGGTCCCAGAGGTGTCACCAATGTTCCAGGTGACACAACCCCTTTAACTCCTAAGTGACAGACCACTGAAATCTGCGTGTGATGACAAGTTCTCTTTAGGTAAATTGCTGAATGTTTTTTCTCCAGTTTGGGTGTTTCATGTGCCTTTTGTTCCATTACAGACCATACTGGCGCTGCTACTATTCCAACACAGATGCTGTAATATATGTGGTAGACAGCTGTGACCGAGACAGGATTGGGATTTCTAAATCTGAACTGGTTGCAATGTTAGAGGTAACATTTACATATTAATACATTGCAAGTTACGTGGAAGTACATACACCTTTGAATAATTGCTCCCATAATCAGCAAGCGTGATCTTGAGAAGCTCTTTTGCTTTTTGTTTTAGCTTTTCATTAGCTAGCTGGGAACTAATTTCTTATGACAGGTATTTTAGCATAATTTGCCTGCATTTAGTTAAATCGAACAAGGGTTTTTCAGGTGAAGGGCGGTCCTATGTATGGCCGTATCCTAAGGCCCCTTTCAGATGAGCGAGTTCGATGCTCTAGACTCGGAGCATGAGTATGCGGCAGCTCCTGTCCTGACCTCCCAGCACTGACCAGGTCACATAGCATAATATTGATTTATGATGCTATGTAACCCTTACAGTTCTGGAATGTATTGTATAACAGTGACAGCATTATGTCTGTGTTATCCAATACATTCCAGACCTCTAAGGGTTATATAGCATCATAAATCAGCATAATGCTATGCGACCCTGGCAGTGCTCGGAGTTCAGAACGGGAGCTGCTGCATACTCACTCTGAGTCCTGAATGTAGAACTCGATTGTGTGAAAGGGGCCAAATTTTGCAGTTATATATAATTTCTTCTTTTTTTTTTTTTGTGCTTCACATGAACTAATAAAAGGAATTACTAATTTGTGAGGTTTGTTAAAATCATTAACTTGGGTGTAAATCTAAAGCTTTTCTTGGAGACAAACATATTGACTGCCTTTAAATATTTACTTATGGCATATGCTGTAATTAACACAAATCAAACTTACACTGACATTTTCTTCATAGGAAGAGGAGCTGAAAAAGGCCATTCTAGTGGTTTTCGCTAATAAACAAGACATGGAACAGGCAATGACCCCCACAGAGGTAGCAAATTCATTAGGTTTACCCGCTTTGAAGGATCGTAAATGGCAGATTTTCAAGACATCGGCTACAAAAGGCACTGGCCTTGATGAGGCTATGGAATGGTAAGCAGAATACGTGTTCCATTGATTGTATAGTGCCAACATATTCATTTTTAACAACAAAATGCAACTTCTAGTGACAGCTAAGACTCTGTTCACACTGTGTTTGAACGTATCCATAGGGTCCAGTTCACCCGATGGGGGCCTAAAGACTGTTCTTTTGGCCCCCTGGGGTGTTATTTCTTGCATACCTTTTTTTGTGGACTGGGAAATTCTCCCACAGAAGGATTAAACACAATGTGCATAGCCCGATGTCTTGTGATAGGAAGCAGTAAGGCTAGGGCTACACTGTGACTTTTTGTAGCGCGTCTGATTGATTTTAACTTTTTTTTTTTAAAATCAGATCTTTTTTTTTTATTAGGTTTTTCGATATAATACAAGTACAAAACATGTACAACAATACTGTATTTAACTATTATTTAACTGCATCTTCAGTTGAATGCAATGTTGTGGACTGCAGCTATCATTCAATAGTTAAAATCAATCAGTCGCGCAACAAAAAGTCGCAGTGTAGCCCAAGCCTGAAGAACACAATGGGGGACATTTATCAAAACTGGCTTCATTGCCCATAGCAACAAATCAGATTCCACCTTTTATTTTTCAGACCCGCTTTGGAAAATGAAAGATGGAATCTGATTGGTTGCCATGGGCAATGAAGCCAGTTTTCCAGTTTTGATAGATCTCCCCCAATATGTAATTTTTTTCTCATCTAATATTGGCATGTGCCTAATTTAGAAAACACATTTTTTTTAAGTACGTTTTTAAGGAACCTGAGTATGTAAGCAAGAGTCACATATTTGGAAATCCTAATGTAGATAGTTTTGTTTTTTTTTTTTACTAATGTAGACAGAGATTGTCTACAAATTACAGATATCTGTCAGTAGATTTGTACCTATGACCTGACCTGTTACATGTACACTTGGCAGCTGAAGACATCCGTGTTGGTCCCATGTTCATATATGTCTGCATTCCTGAGAAAAATGATGTTTTATTATATGTAAATGAGTCTCTAGGAGCAACGAGGGTGTTGCCATTACACCTAGAGACTCGGCTTTCTCTGCAATGGTCGTGTACTCCCTACTTTGATTTACAGGGGTCAGATATGATGATGTTTTCACTACCTGACCCTGTCAATCAAAATGAGGAGGACGCGGCAGTTGCAGAGAGAGCAGAACCTCTAGGAGTAACAGCAACCCCCCTGTTGCTCCTAGAGACTCATTTTCATGTATTAAAACATAATTTTTCTCAGAAATATGGACACATGAAGATGGCACCAACACAGATGCCTTCAGCTGCCAAGTCCACATGTAACAGGTCACCTAGTTTCATAGGTACAAATCTGCTGACAGATGCCCTTTAAGTTGGATTTCACCTATTACATTGTAACTAGAGATGAGCGAACGTGCTCGTAACGAGCACTGTACCGCTCGGCTCCCCTGCGCTCGCATGGGCGCAGGCAGCCGCTTCCGTCGGGTGAGGAGGACGGAAGCGGCTGCCTGCGCCCATGCGAGCGCAGGGGAGCCGAGCGGTACAGTGCTCGTTACGAGCACGTTCGCTCATCTCTAATTGTAACGGATGAAATCTGCATCAGTTCCGTAACATATAGGGCATGCATCAGATCTGAAACTGCAGCAATTTTAGATTCTGCTGCAGACTTTTTTTTGTGCTACAATTTAAAGGGTTTATCCGGGCTTTTTCTATTGATGATCTGTCCTCAGGACAGGTCATTAATATCAGATTGGCGGGGGTCTGACACCCCCATCAATCAGCTGTATGAGGAGACTGCGCTGTGTACACATGCTGTCTGTCTTCCTGTTCGCTGCTGCTGTCCCATACACATACAGCGGAGAGCAGGGAGATGGCACGTGCCCATTGTGCGCTCCCATCTCCCCATACAGCTGATGGGTGGCAGGTGTCAGACCCCCACTAATCTGATATTGATGTGCTATCCTGAGAACATGTCATCAATAGAAAAAGCCAGGACAACCTCTTTAATTGGGTTTGTCAAAATCTCCATTTATTTACATTATCCAGTATTTTGCAATAAACTTGGTAGGACTAAATTTTGGTAACTTGATCCCTTATTTTGATTTCTTTGTCTTCCAGGTTAGTGGAGTCCCTGAAGAGCAGGCAGTAATGTTATCTTCCAAGCATGTTTCTTACCTCCAGTGTAAGAATGGCTCTGGATGTACATAGTGTGCACCATCACCACCTAACTTCACTCCAACAGTGACTGACAAGGGTGTCTGAAGTCCGTACCTTCTGTATCATACTGCACTATTCCTCGTGCCTGTCCTGTAGTGTAGTTTCACCTTATTTATGACTGTTTTGTAATGAGAACTACAATGTGGGGGATTGCACAACTTGGTTTTGAGATCACATATCTTTCTCTGTTATGTGAGATTTTTATTTTAGATGTAAAAACCTGGTTGATTTAGACGATGGCCAGCTGGATGAATGGCCCTCGGCTGTGTAAAGATTGTACTCTGAAATCCATCTGTATAGAATAAACATTTATAATTGGAATATTTTTGTGAGACATTAATTTATTACTGTTTTGATAGTTTTTGCTTTATAGGGTAGTCCTCAAATGACCTACCACTAGAGATGAGCGAACTAACGAGCACTGTAGTGCTCGGCTCCCCTGCGCTCGCATGGACGCAGGCATCCGGATCCGTTGGGTGAGGAGGAGCACTACAGTGCTCATTACGAGCACGTTCGCTCACCTCTACCTACCACCTATCCACAAGATAGGTAAGAAATGCCAAACCCCCAGAAACCATGACTGTAGGGGAATCCCCAAGTCCTCTGGGATAGTCTTTGCTCTCTGTTTAAATCAACTACAACAAAAACTGCAGTATGTGAATGTGGCTTAAAGCATTGTAACACCACATGCTTAGAAGCAGAGAACTGAAACATGGCATTATGGCCATACCCATTAAATAGAAATGTGAGTGTATGAGGGTTTAGAAACCTAATCTGTTTTTACAGGACAATCATTTGGTTAGATGCAGAATATACGTGCCAGATCCATGGCTTTATTGATTGCATATATTAGCTGCTATACTGCAGTTGCAAAAGGCCATGTAATATGGGCTGCATCTTGAGGTACTATGAACTGATCGACTGCTAAATCCAAAGCGGAATCTGGATGATCATCTAAGTAGCAGCTTTATAATGATGTATAGGACTCTAGGCTTATTTTATGTCTAGGGACATATAAAAATAGGGATTTTTGTTCTTTGCGTAGAACAGGATTTTTGTAAAACTTACCGTAAAATCCCTTTCTTGTGGCTTCATTGGGGGACACAGCACCAGTAGGTATAGGCAGCTGCCACTAGGAGGCGACACTAGACAATCAAAAAAAGGAGCCCCGCCTGGCAGCCTATACCCCTCCTACGGACACCAGGCTAGCTCAGTTTAGTTAATAAGCAGTAGGAGCCAAACAGAAAGATACAAACCAGTCTGAACCCGGGAACGAGAACTCAAGGAACAGCAAACAAGCCCGGGAAAAAGAACAGGGTGGGAGCTGTGTCCCCCAATGAAGCCACAAGAAAGGGATTTTAACGGTAAGTTTTACAAAAATCCTGTTTTCTTGTGCCTATCATTGGGGGACACAGCACCAGTGGGACGTACAAAAGCAGTCCCAGAGGGTGGGGAAAAGGAACAATTCCCAGGCGGCCAGCCTAACGTATGGCGGCCTGCAGAACCCTGCGGCCCAGACTGGCATCAGAAGAAGCCAGGATGTGGACCTGGTAAAACTTGGTAAAGGTATGCACCGAGGCCCAGGTGGCGGCTTTGCAAACCTGGGACACCGATGCATGATGGCGAACCGCCCAGGAAGCTCCCACGGCCCTGGTGGAATGGGCAGTGACCCGAAGGGGGGGGGACCTGTCCCGAGAGCGATAGGCCTCAGAGATGGCGGCCGTAATCCAACGCGCAATGGTCACCTTAGAGGCGGCAAGACCCTTGCGGGGACCCTCAGGGATGACGAACAAGGAATCCGACTGACGGAAGGGAGCTGTGAGGGACAAATAGACCCGGATGGCTCGGACAAGGTCCAGACAGTGAAGGGAGCGTTCCCTAGGATGGGAAGGAGCAGGACAAAGAGAGGGAAGAACGATATCCTCGTTGATGTGGAATGCCGAGACAACCTTCGGAAGGAAGGAAGGGAGAGGGCGCAAAACCACCTTATCCTTGTGTAAGACAAGATAGGGGGAGCGACAGGAAAGAGCGGCTAACTCAGATACTCGGCGGATGGATGTAACCGCCACCAGAAAAGCGACCTTCCAAGAGAGAAGACGCAGGGAAATCTCTCGCAAGGGCTCAAAGGGAGGACCCTGGAGCACATCGAGCACCAAGTTAAGATCCCAGGGCTCGACGGGGGGGCGGAAGGGGGGATTCAGACGAAGAACACCCTGTAAAAAGGTCTTCACCTGGGAGCGCAGAGCCAAGGCCCTCTGAAAAAGCACGGACAGGGCGGAGACCTGAGACCGAAGGGTAGAATGGCTGAGACCCTGGTCAAGGCCGGACTGTAAAAAAGAGAGGATCTTAGGAGTGGAGCAAACGAGAGGATGCACACGGCGTTGCTCGCACCAAGAAAAAAAGGATTTCCAGACCCGATGGTAAATACGAGCCGACTGAGGCTTACGGGCCCTAAGCATAGTCTGGATGACAGACTCAGACAGGCCCCGAAATCTCAGCACCGCGGCTTCAACAGCCAAGCCGTCAAATTGAGCTGAGGTAAAGTGGGGTGGAAGATCGGCCCTTGAGAAAGGAGGTCGGGCCGCAGGGGAAGACGCCAAGGGGCGTCGGCCAGGAGGTGGATCACGTCGGCGTACCAGGACCGGAGAGGCCAGTCCGGAGCGATAAGGATGGCGGGAACGCCGAGAACCTTCAGACGTTTGAGGACCCGCGGAAGAAGAGGGAGCGGGGGAAACAGGTAAATTAGGGAGAACTGATCCCAATGGGGTCACCAGGGCGTCCACCGCGAACGCGCGGGAGCCCGAGCCCGAGCCACGTAAGTGGGAAGCTTGTGATTGAGCCTGGACGCGAACAGATCCACGTCGGGGAAGCCCCACCGACGGCAAAACTTGTAGAAACACTTGTGGATGGAGAGACCACTCTCCGTGGTCCAGGGACTCGCGACTGAGATAATCCGCCGCCCAGTTGTCTACACCCGGAATGTGGACGGCTGAGAGAGCCGGGACAAACTGTTCCGCCCAGCAGAGAATCCGAGCGGCCTCCGCCATCACGGAGCGGCTCCTGGTGCCCCCCTGGCGGTTCAGATAGGCAACGGCGGTGGCGTTGTCCGTCTGAACCCGAACAGGGCGACCCCGGAGGAAATCGGTCCAATGAGTCAAGGCAAGGAATATCGCCCGAAGCTCCAATATATTGATGGGAAAGCGCGACTCCGGCAAGGTCCACGTGCCCTGAGCCGTCAGGACACCGAAAACCGCACCCCACCCGGTCAGGCTGGCATCGGTGGTGACGACCAGCCACTGAAGGGGGAGAAAGGAGCGGCCCTGAAGAAGAGCTGGAGACGTCAGCCACCAAAGCAACTCTCTGCGGACCGCCGGGGAGAGGACGATCTTCCTGTCCAGGGAGAGTGGAGACTTGTCCCACTGGGCCAGAATCGCTCCCTGGAGGGGACGAGAGTGGAACTGAGCAAATGTGACGGCCTCGAACGAGGAGACCATCTTGCCCAGCACCCGCATGCAGAAGCGGAGCGAACAGGGGGAGCCCGAACGGAGCTTGGAGACAGCCGAGCGTAGGGAAGAGACCTTGTCGCGGGGCAGGAGAACCCGAGCCGTCTCGGTGTTGAACAACATCCCCAGAAACTCCATCGAGCGAGAGGGGAGCAGGGACGACTTCCGGAAGTTGATCACCCAGCCGAACCTGGAAAGCAGATCGAGCGTGATCTGAAGGCTGGACTGAGCATCCTGCAAGGTGCGGCCCTTTACCAAAAGGTCGTCCAGGTACGGGATGATCGCCACTCCTCTGGCATGAAGGAGAGCCATGAGGGGGCAAGGGTTTTGGTAAAAACCCGGGGCGCTGTAGAAAGACCGAAGGGCAAAGCGACAAATTGGAAATGTAGAGAACCGATGGCGAAACGAAGAAAGCGCTGATGACTCAGTGCGATGGGCACATGGAGATATGCGTCGCGTATGTCTATGGAAGCGAGAAACTCGCCCTGGGCCAGGGACGCGACCACCGACCGCAGCGATTCCATGCGGAAGTGGCGAAGGCGGACATAGCGGTTGAGGTGCTTCAGATCCAGGATGGGCCGAACAGATCCGTCCTTTTTGGGGACGGTGAACAGGTTCGAGTAGAAGCCCTGAAAGCGCTCGGAGGGGGGGACTGGAACTACAACCCCTTGAGCAAGGAGGTGGTGAACAGCACGGGAAAGAGCCAAAAGCCCTGCAGAAGAGCGGGGGATCCGAGACAGGAAAAAACGAGGAGGCGGAAAGGACGCAAACTCGATCTTGTATCCAGAAGACACCACCTCCCGTACCCACGCGTCGGTGACGTGGGCGAGCCATACCTCCTTGAATGAGAGCAGACGACCCCCCACTCGGGGGAAGACCCGAGTGGGGGAAAGCCTTCAGGAAGAAGGCTTGGGGGCAGGGCCCTTGGAAGGGCGGGAGCGCGGCTGCCAGGACGGCCGGGGCTTAAAGGAGGGCTTCCCGGAAGAGGAGGCTAGGGGAGCACCCTTTGAGGACTGCTGACGAGCAGGGGCCTGGAAGGAGCGAAAGCGACTGAAACGCTTCGGAGGCTGGGAGCGCCTGGGCCGGTTCTGTGGCAACAAGGAACTCTTGCCACCGGTGGCGTCAGAGATAATCTTGTCCAACCGCTCCCCAAAAAGCCTGTTTCCTGTAAAGGGAAGACAAGTAAGAGCCTTCTTGGAGGCGGCGTCAGCCGACCACGATTTCAGCCACACAGAGCGACGAATGGCAACGGAGTTGGCCACAGCCCGGGCAGACAGGCGAGCCGCTTCCTGAGAAGCATCACACAAATACTTAGAGGCATGAAGAATCTGTGAGGCTAGGGAAAGCAGATCCTCACGAGGGGCCTCCGAGGAGATGTCACGGACCAGTTGCTTGGCCCAAGCGGAGCAGGCCTTACTGACCCAAGACGCCGCAAAAGTAGGGCGAAGGGCAGAACCCGCAGCAATAAAGACGGATTTGGAGAATGTGTCAATCTTCTTGTCCACAGGATCCGTCAGGGACGCACCGTCCGCTAAGGGGAGGGTGGTAGATTTAGACAGCCGGGAGACAGGGGGGTCCACAGTAGGTGGAACCGTCCAGGCGGAGACTAAATCCGCAGCAAACGGAAAAAGAGCTTCCGTCCGCTTAGAGGAGGGAATGCGCCGGTCGGGGTGCTTCCATTCCTTGTCCAAGAGATTCTCAAAGTCCTTATGACTAGGGAATACCAGCGGTTGCCGCTTATGGCGACTAAACGAAACTTCACCCCTGGCCGCAGAGGGAGATTCGTCCCGGATATGGAGTGTGTCCCGTACTGCACGGACCAAGGCTTGCACCGCAGAGGCCAGATGGTCCTCCCTGTCAGACTCTGAAGCAGAGTCACAGGAGTCCCCCGAGGCGTCAGAGAGGTGTTGCTGAGAACCACCCGCAGTGGACTTTTCCGGGGAAAGGTCAGAGGAACACCGGGAGGGTGACTGAGAAGGGGAACGCCTACGCCTCTTGGAGGACCGTCCCCTAGAAGGGGAGTCAGGAGACACCTGAGGAGGGGTCGCAGAGGGGGGCGCCTGGGACGGCAACCGGTCAATGGCGTGGATCATGACCTGAGACAACTTAGAGAGGTCACCGATCGCCTGGGTCAGGGACCTAGCCCACTCGGGTGGGGCCGCAACCGAGCCAGAGGGAGCGGGAGCCTCAGTGGGAAGGGAACCAAGAGTAAGGCAAGGCACACATAGGGAGCCAGACTGACCGCTAGGGAATTTTTGACTACAGCGAGCGCACGCAAAGTGCGTCGCCAAAGCCACCGGAGCATGCTGCCTTGGGGGGTCGTCCCGGGGACCAGACATGGTGAAGGGCTCAACGGACAAGCAATAGCCTGGGAGAGAGGAGTATCACCCACTGGGTGCCTACCAGACCCTGGAGCAGCAGTGCAAAGTACTGGAAAAAACCGCTGTGCAGACCACTGAAGGAGCTGTGCAGGCCACTGGAGCTGTGTAAGACCCCTGGGAGCAGAGTAGACCGGCAATAGCCAGCTTTTGAAGCAGCACACTGCAGGATGGAGACTGCAGGGGAGGACCTCCCACAAAAAAGAGGGGGCAAAGAGCAGGCCAATGAGAGAGGAGCCCGCCGGCGGGAACAAGGGGGGCCGGCAGAACAGCGGGCGGGCGCGCCGCCCAGCGTGACGTCACTGGAAGGCGCCCGCCCACATGCGGCCTAGCATGGGGAAAAGCCGCGGCCTGAGGTATAGAGGCGCCCGGCCGGAAGTGCGACGCGGCGCGCCGCCGGAAGAAGAAGAGTCACGTCTGCCCAGCACAGAGGGGAACCGGAGGGTCCCCGGGACAAGGGGGGGGCAGCCCGGAGAAGGGAAAGACCACCACGCGGAAGGCCACGGCAGGGAGCCGGGGCCGCAGAGGTAGGCCATCCGGACCGGGTACCGGGAAAGAAACTTACAGGGCAACAGGGGGGAGGCGGAGGGGCGGAAGGGACACATACTCACCGCTCCGACGGCTTCAGGTGCGCGCAGGGTCACCCCTTCAGTGACCTCGCACCGGAGTGGGGCACTGGCATCCAACTGCAGGGAACAGTTACAATGGGGGACGGGTGACCGGCGCAGGGAGAATAAGAAAATATTCTCCAGGCACCCTCAGGGGGGTCTACGTCTGATGTGGCTTTCCACGCCGACGACCCCCCTGATAACCTGAAAGAAAAAAGAAAGAAATAAAAGTAAAATAATAAAAAATCTGAGGTGCAAAGCACCAGTGTCTACCTCCTACGGACACTAGACTAAAACTGAGCTAGCCTGGTGTCCGTAGGAGGGGTATAGGCTGCCAGGCGGGGCTCCTTTTTTTGATTGTCTAGTGTCGCCTCCTAGTGGCAGCTGCCTATACCTACTGGTGCTGTGTCCCCCAATGATAGGCACAAGAAAATCTTTTTCTCACTCGCAGCATTGGCAGACATGGTCTTAATCATGGGGTATACCTGCTGTCACTAGGAGGCAACACTAAAGGTTATTCAGATGGGGTGATTCTACAGCCGATTGTTGCAAAGGAAGCTTTCCTTCCCGACAGTCAGCTGCTACTTCAGTGAAGGAGACTGCTAAATTTACGTGCAGCAATCTCCTTCACTGTATAAAGACGGGGGATCGTCCTACAACGGAGCAGGAGAATGGCAAGGCTGAATGCTAATGTGAACTCAGCCTTACAGATATGCAATCACTAGTAAGTGATAATGTGTTGTCTCCTGTCAATTGATAGGGTCATGCAGGGGTTTTATATTGATGACCTGTCCTCAGATTGGGGGGGTCCAACGCCCCCACAATCAGCTGTTTGAAGAGGAGGCAGCGCTTCGTGTGAGAGCTGCTTCCACTTCATTACACTGCACGTCGTCTCGGAAGTGCAATGTAATTACATAATGTAATTGTGTAATTACACTACGTTGCCTTTCCAAAGGAGACTATGTGAAGTGTAATGAAGAGGAACAGCTGATGGTGGGTGTGCTGGGCCTTGGTCTCCCACTGATCTAATATTGATGCCCATCTCAAGGATATGTCATCAGTATAAAACCCCTGCACAAGCCCTTTAATGCGGAAAATTGCAAAATATCCCTTTAGCCCAGAAGCTGTCAACCATGGTTTTCATCCAGCACTGAGGAAGAGTCTGAGACCTCTCCTTCAGAAGGATCGAGAGGAGTGGTTGAACCACATGGCTGGTGGGGAGGGAGTTGACAATGGAGACACAAACAGGAGTCAGGACACTTGTGTGTTATGTGGTCTACTGCACAGGGGGTCTGCAAAAGAGGACTGTTCGCAGTTCAAGGCTGAGGTGACATGCAACCCAGCATGTCCACAATAGATTTAGACACCTTGGTCTAAAATGCAGAGGGACTTTGATCCTCATGGAAAAGGAGGGGGTTGCAAGGTGTGCTGCTGGTGCCTGACTTGTAGGCCCAAAGGAAAACCTGTGTATGCAGAGGAATCTAAAGGGGTTGTGCCATAAACTGCTTGCTTTACTATCTTACTCTAAAGTTTATTTTCATCAATTATTCTATTCTTCCTTGGATTGCTTTTTTTTTCTTCCAAATTTACCTCGTTTGCAGTTTTCTCCCCTGTGCTGGAACCCTGCTTCCTGGTTTGCCATGTGTTCTATCATGCCTCATGGCAGTGGAAATATGTCCTGACATCAGCAGATCATGCAACACTAACCAAGCCCCTTGCTCTTACCAATGACCCTTCCTACATCCTACATTACAAGGATCCAATGTAGGAAGTAACCATAACAGATTTGCTACAGGGGCAATGGTAGGCTAAAAGTGATATAACAGAGATACCTTTTAGGTGGGCGTAAAAACTTTAACCAGATGTGACCATGGCGTCTGAGTGGTGTGCCCATAACAGCCTTCCCTGGCTCAGATCAGGGAAACTGTAATATGCCGGTGATAAACTCAATCATGCCACGATACCTATCACTGGTATATTCCAATATATATTGGAATATAGGGGGCCATGGCATCACTGGTGAGCACAACTAGACAGGAGTGTTGTGCTTAGACACCACTGGATTCCAATGGATAGACACAGAGAATAACAGTGTATATCCCCTTTGATATAAAAACAGGAAAAACTGAGTAGATTGATATATGTGGGAAAAGATTCAGTAAGTCTTGTAATTTATACATTTAATTCTTGCCTCTTTCTGACTTCACTTGTATATGGGGGAGGTCTTCTTAGTGATTGATAGCTTTCCCTGTGTAAGTGAATATACAAGTACATAGGTAGCTGTCAGTCACTGATAGGGGAGGTGTTATCAGTGATTGATAGTATTCTCTGTGTAAGTGTGTATACATAGGTAGCTGTCAGTCACTGATAGTTGTACACAGGGGAGGTGTTATCAGTGATTGATAGTATTCTCTGTGAAAGTGTGTATACAGATGTAGCTGTCAGTCACTGATAGTTGTACACAGAGGAGGTGTTATCAGTGATTGATATCATTCCCTGTGTAAGTGTGTATACATAGATAGCTGTCAGTCACTGATAGTTGTACACCGGGGAGGTGTTATCAGTGATTGATATCATTCCCTGTGTAAGTGTGTATACATAGATAGCTGTCAGTCTGTGATAGTTGTACACCGGGGAGGTGTTATCAGTGATTGATAGCATTCTCTGTGTAAGTGTGTATACATAGATAGCTGTCAGTCACTGATAGCTGTACACAGGGGAGGTGTTATCAGTGATTGATAGCATTCTCTGTGTAAGTGTGTATACAGAGATAGCTGCCAGTCACTGATAGCTGTACACAGGTGAGGTGTTATCAGTGATTGATAGTATTTAGAGATGAGCGAGCATGCTCGGCCGAGCGTACTCGGGAGCAACTTTCGAATAGTAGCGTACGTATTTTATAATCTGTACACTAATGCGTACGCATCTTATAAATTTGTGCGCTAATGCGTACAAATTACAGGATGCGTACGCATTAGCGTACAGATTAGAAGATGCGTATGCTACTATTCGAAAATTGCTCCCGAGTACGCTAGGCCGAGCATGCTCGCTCATCTCTAATAGTATTCTATGTGTACGTGTGTTTACATAGGTCACTGATGACACTTCCCTGGTGTACAATTGAGCTCAGAATTAGCAAAGACTTATGTTAATATATTGCTCGTTTTACTTTTTTTTTGCACAAAACTTTATCAGCCTGCTCAGTTCCTCCTGCTCTATATTCTGCTGCCTGCAGATTGCATTACATTTTGTGGTGGCATGCCCTCTTTAATTTTTCATACAGTATCTGTTCAATGTGTACCAAGAAGCGAGCAATTAGGCTAGGGCTACACGGCGACACCCGTCGCAGCCAGGATCCCTGAGTAGCAGTGATCCCATAGAGATAAATGGGATCGCTGTGGCAGTCGCAAGAAATCCAACACGGTTGGATTTCTTGCGACTATGGGATCACCGCTACTCAGAGATCCTGGCTGCAACAACTGTCGCCGTGTAGCCCTAGCCTTAGGTTTTCCCGTGAGTTGCAGCCATTATGAACACCTGGCCATTCTCTTCTCATGTTTTTTGGTCTAACCAAGAAAGCCGTAGTTATTTTTGTTCAATAAAATAGAACGGCCCAAAAGCTCATGTGCTCCCTGTCAAAAGGATGACAAAGTGTCTGCAATACAGCCATCAAAGCAGATCCAAAAATACTGTTGTACTCAGCCAGTGTATGCTGTGAAGTAACAGGATATCCATCAACTACAAAATTTAAAAAAAAAAAAATATTTCAAGAGCAAGTAGAAAGTTTTTAATTGTAATATGTACATTAAACTGTACTATTTTTTCTAGCAGCACAACACACATGGATTCACATATGAAACACCAACAATTTTTCTGTTACTTGTTTTTATATGTGCATCCATAGCATTAAGAAATGTTTAGGATGTGTCTTCGCCACTATTATTCCACCATTGCTAAGTCTTTGAGAGAATGGCCGCGTAGCCTCTTGGCTTTATATCCAGGTCGCAGAAACTCTATTTTCCTCTTCTTCGCTTCAATTTTATTCTTGTGTTTCTTGAGCTTTTTCTTGGCTGCTACATCAGGGTTTGCTACCGCCTAAAAGACAGACACACAATCTCAAGTATTCCATAACACAAACGACAATCATAAATTATAGAATTTGTTGAAGAACATCTCTCCCCCCTCTACTCCCAGCCCCGGTTTGCTATCAGAAACATTACCTGCAGTGCTTTTTGCTTTTTCCTCTTAACCCTCCTTAGATTGGCTTCTTTTTGTACGCTAGCAAAAGACAAGGAGAAACACTCCAATCCAACCAAGCTTTTCAGAAGCTCAATGATTTCTTGAGAAAGGTTTTTCAATGTAGGGTCTAAAAAAAAGAAGGACAAGCCAAATTTGTAATAAAAGCTGAAAATGTCCACATGAAAGAGTCAGGACCTGTTAAAATCCCAATTAAAGCCATTGCCTACAGTTATTCACTTGCTGCCGTCCCATTAAGACCATTTTGTTGACATGTTCATCAGAACTTTACAGACAGTATTGCTCGCTCTCTCCAGTGGAGCTCACAATCTTAACTTCCCTATCAGTATGTCTTGAGTGTAGGAGGAAACCCATGCGAACACAGGGAGAACATACAAGCTCCATGCAGATGTTGTCCCTGACCAGATTTGAACCCAGAAGCCCAGCACTGCAAGATACCACTGCTAACCAGTAAGCCATAGTGCTGCCCATGTTAAGTCCCAAAGAAGAGAAAGGCAGTACTGCCTAATATGTATCAATGTTTCAGCTCTCACCAGAGTCTTTGCCAAGGTTTGAGAACCAAAACACTGCTTGGGTGAACAAACATTTTTCACTTAAAAGTCAAGTGTTGCTTTTCAGGTGAGCACAAAATTTTGCTTTCTTCATTGTGCTGCTGTCATTTTCATTCTTCATGTACAATACATGGTCATAGCATACATAGTCATATTCATATTGTAAGACTTTATATATATTCCATTAAACTACCCAATGTTCAGGCTCGGCAAGCACTGATCAATAATAAAGTGCATTGACCGGAGATCGCTTGCATCAGCTTATTACACCGGCCGATGCCAAGTATACATAGGAGGAAGAATTGCTACTGCAATCCTTCCTAACCCATTCTGATGTATCACCCTCACCATAAAAGATGAAATGACATGCTGCAGTTTCTCACCTTGGTCTGCATATGTGCTGTTCAGTTCTCTGTAGAGTGGGGCAATGATAGTTGGCAGGAATGGCTTTGCTCTCTCATTTCCAAGATCTACTGCTATTGCTCCCAGGAACTTAAATATACAAATTCTCTATGGCAGAAGCACAAAAAATCAGTAAGGTTGCATGTATTTTATGAGAATAAATGAAATTAGACAAGTATATAAATAAAAACACCCACACACAATAAGACATGAAAAGATTCTACAATTTCATAAAGTGGCATAAACAATAGGATGTTTTGTGGCCCACCTTTTCTCGCTGAGTTCATTGGGAGACACTGAAGACCATGGGTATAGCTGCTGCCATTAAGAGGCGACACTAATTAGGATATTTGTTAGCCCCCCCTATTGGTTATGGCCCTCCTGCAGACATTGAGCTAATCAGTTTTAGGCATAAGCATTAGGACCGGCCAGGAGAAGCCAACAGAATTTAGATTGTAACAAAAAGATCTGGAGATGGTTTAGAACCATGAACAGTTAGGACTAGAGATGAGCGAGCATGCTCGAGTGCCATTTTTGCGTATTTGCGTACGCATTTTAAAATTCGTACGCTATTCATACGCATATTTTAATCTATACGCAAATGCGTACGAATAGCGTACAAATTGAATTGGACCCATAAATAAAGGGCCCTTTACATGGGCTGAGAATCGCACAGAGTATCGCTGTTCACATCACGTTCATAGTAATGCTGCGTAAAGACGATCTTCTGCCGGTAAACAACAAGTTAGTATGGGGAAGAGCGATGGCATCGGTAATCACTCCTCCCCATACTCTGCAGGAGAACACTGCACGAAAATCCTCCACCAGCAATCAGCAGATTGTGGGGAAGGAAACATTCCCTCCCGACAATCTGCTGCTCTGTCATCCCGTGTAAGGGGACCTTATTCAACATCAGCTAAATAACTGAGTGGGAGCTGTGCCCCAATGAACTCAGTGGAAAAGGTATTTTAAAGGCGCGTCACAAATAAACCAATTTTCTTGCTTGTGTCATTGGGACCACAGAAGACTATAGGATGTCCTAAAGCAGTCTCAAAGGAGGGAATAAAAAAAACCAAAGCACAAAACATAACACCAGCTGCAGAGTCCAGCAAACAAAAAACATCTAAGGATGCCAAATGCAACCTCCTATAAAGACAGGAGATAGATGTGGAAAGGAGGTCAGACAGTGGTTTGACAAAACTGTAGAGTGGAAGCATCATGGCACCCAGGCAAGAGCAAGACAAGGATCAGACCTGCCCTACGGAGCTAAACCAATCGGGAAGCCAACTGCAGACCACACCAGAGTATGAATGACAACTGGGAAAATAAGGAAGATAAACATGAGGATGGAGCAAATCCAAGGAGTGCCCACTGAAGATGTAGGGTATACAGGGCCTAGTATAGGACCAGAATCTCCTTAGGGAAAAAGATTACAAGTGGACCATCCCGATAGGAGTACTGCCAACACAGCCATCTTCTGTCTCACTATGGCATGATAACTGAAGAAAACCCTGTCAAGCTCTGAGTGTCCTGTCCAAAGTACATCAGAAGGAGAATGGTCCAGGGAATCTGGACTGAAAAGCCTGAAGGGGATGAGAAGAACAGCCTTAAACATAAGAAGCAACCTCTCAGAAATCTAGGCCAGGAGGACGCCTTGCCAGAAAGATGTTTAGGTATGAGACTTTGACCATACCACAGAACAGATACATGCTATGGCTGTGACAAACCTCGCTGCCCATACAGGGACAATAGAGTATTTTCACCCCAGGAAGATGCCGGTCTTAGTCCATGTCCGCTGGCACTTGAAGGCGCCGTCCTTTACATGACTTAAGCGCTGGCCTTGCAACTTGCTCTGGGTAGTCAACAGCTGAACAACTCCTAGACTATCAGACCAGGCCGTCTAAATATAAAAATTGTGAAGAAAAAAATGCAGAGTATATAATTTGAGACCAGAAATGTAATCCAGTAACGCCCTTGTGCCAAAATCTCACTCTGTGAAGGGTGGGAATTCCTTGTAGCGGCCTATCAATGGAAAGATGGACAGAAGAGAAGGGAGCCCAGGGCAGCCTCCAGATAAACTGTTCCTGATGTGCTGTGAGTAGAGTTGAGCGAACGTGCTCGTAACGAGCACTGTACTGCTCGGATCCCCTACGCTCGCATGGGCGCGGCCATCCAGATCCGTCCTCTTCACCCGACTGCACCCGGTGGATCCGGATGCCTGCAGCCATGCGAGCGCAGGGGATCCGAGCAGTACAGTGCTCGTTACAAGCACGTTCGCTCAACTGTAGCTGTGAGGTAGCCCAAATTGGGCTGACTCAGGCAAAGACACAGAAAGTGGCCAGACCATCTGAGAAGTGAAAATGGAGCGAGTGGCTGGTGGGGAAGCTGGGGCTGACATGAGGCAGGTCTGGAGCACCTACTTCAGACCCAGAAGATGATCCAGGAGGCAGGGGGAAGGCCACAGAAAACAATGGCTTGAAGGAGGACAGGAGCAAGGACAGGAAGGAGGAGGGGGAGAGTATTAATACTAACCTCCTGCACCAAATCCAGCTGGGTCACCATCTTCTGTGAGCTGTCCTTTGGTGAGGTAGAGAATGAGCAAAGGGTTTGGTGACCCGTTGGTCTCCTTCCTCGCTAAAAGGGGGCTTACCCATAATAAAAAGAAAAAAGATAGCAGACCTGCAAGCAGGCATGTCTACCTCCTACAGTCACTAAAACTGATTAGCTCAGTGTCTGCAGGAGTGGTATAACTGACAGAGCTTAGGAAGATCTACAGAGAAAAATGGCAGAAAATTCCCAAATCCAGGTGTGCAAACCTTGTGGAATCATACTCAAGAAGACTGGAGGCTGTAATCACTGCTAAAGGTGCATCAACTAAGTCTGGAGTAAAGGGTCTGAATACCTAGGTAAATGCAATATTTTAGTTTTTCCTTTTAAATAAATTAGCAAAGATTTTAAAATTCTGTTTTCACTTTCTTTGTCATTATGGTGTATTGAATGCAAATTGATGGGGAAATTGATTTTTTTTTTATTTTAGCAAAAGGCACATGACAAAATGTGAAAAAAGGGAAAGGGTCTGAAGTCTTTCAAAATGCATTGCAGATATATCATGAAAATAATCAGAATTAATGGAAGCCACTCCATGGTCTAAAACAATTACATGAAATATTCAACACTCACTTTCAGTGGATTTTTTGGTGTGTGCGCTGCTTCCCTCGTGGCCAGTATGGAAAGCTTTTTCATAAGCCACATCAAGGTGGCAACTTTCTCATCACCTGTCTCTTTTTCAGCATCCTCCTCATCCTCAGAGCCATCTTCTTTCTCACCCTGATCATTGTTTTCATCTTCAGTAACTGTCTGGGTGTCCTCCACTTCAGGATGGAGGAGATACATCACTTTTGCCACAAATAATAAATTCTTTATAACCTTAAAATGAGAAGCACCATTACAATTTCAGATTGCAAAATACTACTTGTGGGGAAACTTTGCACCACAAGAATGCAGTTATCCCCCAAATGTCCTTGAAATACACTGCCACTGCCCAAAAAATGAAGGCATATTTTAGGCTATTACCCCTCTAAATAGTCCCAGCAATGCAGCTGACAGATTATCTTACTAGACCTAAAAAGTTACACACATTCGTAGTCTGGCTATAAGCAACTAAAGTTCTGTAGATAATATCACGACATTTGTAGAGCCAGAAACATATTGTGACAATGCAGCATCTTAACTGCGGCATAACCTTTCAAATGACTACTAAAGTTAAAATCCATTTTTCATTTCTGGGCATGAATACTCAACAGCAGGACTTGTATGATAACTGTTGCCAAACAGACCTTGTGTTTCTTCATTTAACCCTTTCACGACCGGAGCTTTTTTCGGTTCTGCATTTTCGTTTTGTGCTCCCTGCCTTCAAACAGCCAGAACTCTTTTATTTTTCTGTTCACATAGCTGTATGAGGGCTTGTTGTTTGCGGGACAAGTTGTACTTTCCAACGCCACCATTTAATATTGCATACGGTGTAGTGGGAAGCGGGAAAAAAATTCCAAACCGGGTGAAATTGCAAAGAAAACGCTATTCCGCTACAGTTCTACGGGTTTCTTATTTACAGCATTCGATGTGCATTAAAACTGATCCGTTACTTTCATTCTACTGGTCAGTACGAATCCGGCAATACCTAATATGTATAGTTTTTCCTGCGTTTAGATGGTGATAAAATAATTAGAAAGTTGCCCTTTTTTTTTTTTCCTTGTCATATATTGACCCCTATAACTTTTTGGTATTTATGTGTACAGAGCTGTATGGGGGCTCATTTTTTGCGGGGCGGTCTGAAGTTTTTATTGATACCATTCTGGGGTGTGTATGACTTTTTGATCACTTTTTATTTAATTTTTTTTAGAAAAAAAAAGGGACAAAAAACTGAGAATCGCCATTTGGACGCTTTTTTTCCGCCACACAATTCGCCGTATTGAAATTTTTTTTTTATATTTTAAAAGTACGGGCGTTTTCGGTCACGGTGATACCCATGATGTCTATATTTATGGTTATTTAGGTATTTATTTTTTACTTATACGGAAAGGGGGGTGATTTGAACTTTTATATCTTTTTTATTTTTATATATTTTTTAACATTTTTTTTAATTTTTCTGTGATTATTTTAAAGCTCAAATATCATCTGATCTATTGTGTTTTGTTTTTTTTCTTTATGAGCAATCATGGATTTACTAGATGCAGTTAAAACCATGAATTGCTCATTTCTTATCCTGGCCTGCCATCTAGTGGCCAGAATAAGAATTGCAGTTTGAAAACTGTAATCCTCACCAGCGAGGATTACAGTTTTCATATGGTGTACAGACACCCCGATTGGCCAATCGGGGCGTCTGTACACCACCCGGAAGCGTGGGCTTCCGGGTTCAGACGCATCCTGATGCCGTGATCACGTGTGATCACGGCATCAGAAGGCCCTGGAAGTCTCCGCAGACGGAGGTAAGATGCGGCAAGTCTCTGCTGTTAGAAACAGCAGAGACTTGCCGGCCATGACGCCCGCCGCACCCGCGAGCGGGCGTCATGTCCCCGCACCGCCCGCGCGCCGTACATGTACGGCGGCGGTCGGGAAGGGGTTAATGTTGCTCCAATTTAAAGAATAATGTTTCAGACCTCACAAGAGGTTATCATCCATTTTTTAACATACCTGTTCCCCCAGCGTCTGGTCAAGAAATTTTGACTTCAACTGATGGCAGAAGGCAAGAGCAAGATCCTTCATCTGTGAAAGGACAGATATACAGTATGACAATGATTTCAAATACCTGCAGACATCAGATCATTGTTTGCTACTGATGAAATTCTTTTTTTCCAATAAGTTAAAATCAATTGAACAAAAAAAAAAAACAAAGAGGCTTGGTTACCTTTGTTTCCAGCTGATCAGCTAAGAACAAGTCCGAGCATTCAGTTTGGCTTTTCTTCTTCTTCTTTGTTTTCCTAGCCATCCATTTACTGACCAGTTCATCTGGTTTTTGAAGGGAAAACAACTGTCCAAAAATCTGGGAAGAGGTTAACCAGACCCAGCTGTGGGGGTACCATAAATGGGACTGAACATGAGCTAAAACCATAAGAAACAGGACAATTAGACAATTGTCTACAGCTCCTGTGTAAACCTACACATCTACACAGTAACAGACAACAACCAAAACCCATGTAGTCAGATCCTGCAGTCATACTTCCTCTATCTGCTATGGTTAAAATATATTTTGGCACAAGATCGTACAGTATATGATGTATATATAAACTAATAACACATCTAATATACAGTTAAACAAGAAGTGCTTAACAAACATATTTTGATCACAAATATCTGCCCATCCAACACCTCTGAACGGATGGGAACCTACTCTAATACCTATGCCTATGCCATACATGGGCATCTAAATTCAAGGAGAGCTGAACCCGCATATATACTTTGACTGTTACAATTCTTTCCTCTCTGGATTAGCAGGCCATGACAAGACTATGTGCACCTGCATATTTATTTTAACCTGCAGGATGTACTGACTAGTTTTGTTTCTGTTCATGAGATCCTATAATTGAATTTTTTCAAGTATTCTGCAGGAAACTTCCAATTAGTCCCAATTAGTATTCAGCTGTAAATCCAGAACAGAGGAGCGTCCTTACCACATATTTTATGCATGATCTCTTGGTGCTTTGGCAGCTGCATAACATTGCACTCCTTGATCAGCTTGGTAAGCAGAGTCAGTAAACTGAACAGTAATCTGTCTGCTGCCTTTTCTTCAGTCTCCTCCTTTATCTGCAATACATAAATGAATTATGTGTAAAAAATAAAACCTGACGTTTCTGTGTTTTTTCTTTTATTACAAATGTGATGTCGTATGAATACTTACATCCTCAAAGTGTATAGGATCAATCTCGCTTTCAATTTTTGAAAGAACAGCTTTAAGTCTCCGCTCAAATTCAACTCCTTCAACTTCAACAAATAATCCACAGGTCAGAGCACCCAACCTCTTGTGAGAGGACTAAGGGGAAAAAGAAAGAACGTCATCAGGAATAGCAGTTGTTCTTTTTACAGATCACATATAACTACGTGATACAGAAGGGTTAGTACAGATATTTTCTCTGATATTACTCATGCCTAGTGCAAGTTCTCCTGTGCAGGGAGTCACACAGTCAACTATATAGATGGGAGCTATATTGTGAGGGAAATCATGTCCTCCTAAAGCTTTGCGCACTTGGCCATGTCCTAAAAGGTTGTGCAGGTGGCGATCAGCAACCTAAAATGAAACGCTGATGAAGACCTTAAGTGAACAACCCATCTTGGGCTGGACCAATATCATGTGAAGGTAATACTGTGAATACTATAGCTAAGATAAAGCACTGGTTCTGTAGTCACACAGATACACAAGTAATTAATGGGGTTATCTGATCCATCAGGGTGCTGGGTGTCCCACTGTTCACTAGAATGAGGTCCTGAGTCCACATTGATGGGTAGATGTGCTGCTTCATTCACTGTCTATGGGCAGACAGATAACAGCTGAGCGCTTTACTCTGCAGTTTCCCTCATCTTCATATACACTGATTGGAGAGGCAGAGCAAACCCCTCCCCACAATGGTTATGTGATCAGGAGAAACAAGGGACTAGAAACCTCAGCTCTAGTGACTGATGGGGCCTCCAGCTATCAGACATTTTCTGTGGATTGGTGATAAATGTAAATTGTGGTATAATCCCTACAGCCTTGTGATTACCTTTTCATTATTCAACCACTGTGTAGTCAGTGAAAACATCAAGTCCTTCTGCTTATTATCGACTTTGCCAAGAAGTGATTTTGCTGCCAAGGCGGCCATTTTCTTACACTTTGTGGAATCATCGTTGACCATCAGCAAAGCAAGCGGCACAAACATAAGTCCACAGAATTGATTAAGTATTGCCTGATGCGAGGAAAGAGCAAAAACAAAAGCCTTTGTCAATTGGGGATGGCATTAGCTCTACTACATACTATAAAGGTAATAGAAGCATACGTAAAGATAAATATCCATTTGAAAAGACAATATATTCAAACTAGTGTATATTCATGTATCCAAAGGCAACAGAGTGACCTAAACAAAAATCTATGTTGCTTACCGCTGGGAAAGTCTGGAACAGATAAGCGATCATTTCCAAAGCAGACTCTCGCCCCGTTTCATATTCATAACTACACAAAAGGACAGAAAGAAACAAAGATGTTGGTAAAAGGATAAAAAAGCAGTAAATTCAGTTAAATAACATATATAAAAAGAGGACAAATGTACAGTTCCTAATAAGAATATGGTATCAATTGCACACTAAACAATGTGGATGTTTGCAAGAAGATGGACCACAGACAATAAAGTTCCTTTTATAAGTGCTGTTATCAGGAATGCCAATATTCACACCTGTGTTTTATATGTTGGCCACGTCAAGGCAAACATACTTCTCACTTATCATCTAGCATAAAATATGGTAGCGAGAGTAGCACGGTACACTAAACAGACACATATACAAGAACATGTCATGTGCAACAAAGAGTAACATTGTACAACGTGAAAAGATGTAGCCCTGATTTCTTATGGGTCATGAATATTGTTCACTACAATTTAATGTAATCCTTGGTAATCACCAATGTCAATTCTTGTCTTTAAGACTGATTTCCCTCTTTAAAGGTTTTTTACGGGATTATCCTCAGGATAGGTTATCGATATATGATTGTTGGGGGCCTGGCACCCCGGACGACCATCTGTTTGAAGGGGCTGCTGTGCTGAAGTGAATGCCTTGGCTTCCTCACACCATACCAAGCACAGTGGTGTAACATTGTACAGCAGCTGTGCTTGGTATTGCAGCACAGGCCTATTCACTTGAAAGGGACTGAGCTACAAGTAGGCCATGTGACCTATGAAGGTGATGTTGCTGGTCTAGGAACAGGCTGCGGTGCGTATTTCAGAACTGTGGCCTATTCAAACAGCTGTTTAGCAGGTGTGCCAGAACCAGACACCCACCGTTCAGATGTTGATGGCCTACTTTGAGGATAGGACATGAATGCTAAACTCCCAGAAAACCCCTTTAAGGGTATGGCCGCACAGTCAGGTTTCTGCATGCAGGTTTTGAATCCAAAATCAGTAGTGGATCATAAAAGGAAAGAAAGTATAAAGGACAGATACGACTTCTTTTTATTCACTCCTGGTTTGGTCTTCCAAAACTGCATGCAGAAACCTGACTGTGTGCCCTAGTACATTGGTCACCTTTAGTCTACCCCTTATATACTGTATGGTAAGAGGGTAAGATTTGGCTTGGTCCCCTAAGATTGTTGTTATTATTATGTTACATATCTGTTTGGCTATAAAAGTCTAACCTACTACTCCCATTTGTTAACAGTTGTCTACGACCGCAGACATTAGCCAAATGGATAAAAAAATGAAGTGATTTTAGACAACGTGCAAGTTCGAGCTAGGCTATCCATTGACAAATGTTGATTCAAAGTTATGACTGCTATCTTTGATAAATTTGTCGCTACATGTATCACAGCATTTTCTATTCCAGTTTTTGATTGCAATACAGATGGATGGATCTATTTCTCTCACGTGCTCCTAATAAATGTGTCTAAGTCCCAAAGAATGAGTACATTAAACCTACTTTTAACTACACAAATAATATATATGTCAGAGAACAAATACCACAGATATCTGCAGCAAAGTGGTCCAAAACAAGGTGTAAACTGATAAATTTGGGACATTATATACACTCTCCATTTTTAGTCTCACAGTCCATGCTTGTTCAGTTGCTTCCATGACAAGCGTGGATATCTCTCCATTAATTCACCACCTGGATGTGATGGCCACTGGGTGCCTTATTAGGTCAGATGACCACCATTCTGGAGATCGTTCCAGAGTTAGGAACATCATCTATCAGACATGGCATATCATGTGGATACATTATAAATGTTTAAGGTGGGACACCCTTTAACAACTACCCTATAAACAGTAGATTTCTGAGCAAATCTCCAGATAGGACAGGATAAAAACATTACACATAAGACACATTGAGGATTCTGAAATGTCCATGTTACAGGTTTCTAGATACTATTCTATAGATCTATACATCAACACCAGTAATGGAAAGCACATACATCAATATTGTAAGGTATACTAATGGTTACACATGCTTTAGAAGAAATATCAGGAGAGGTAACTTCACATTCGATACTATGCACTTACTTTAATTGGGCAATTATAAATTCCAAGTTGAGTTTGAGATTTTCTCCAAGTGGATAGTCTAGCAAATACTTTAGGTATATCTGGAAGGACAAATGAGAGAGGATGGATTTGCAGCAGATTTGCAGCACAGGCATCGTATACTATTGTTTCAATGTAGCGTTACACTCACCTGACGACACTGGACTCTTACTGGGTCACTCTGGGCAGTGACTGCCAACTTTGCTACTTTCTTCATCACCTCATCCATCTCAGGAACAATAAGTTTTCTAGATACTATAGCCTTTAAAGGAGACAAACACAATATCTTAATACATGTATGCTTGGAAGAGTATTTGAAGAAAATTCACTTTAAGGGTCCATTCACACGTCCGCAGATTGTGTCCGCATCCGTTCCGCAATATTTCGGAACGGGTGCGGACCCATTCATTTTCAATGGGGCTGCAAAAGATGCGGACGGCACACATTGTGCACTTCCGTTCGGCGGCCCCGCAAAAATATAGAACATGTCCTATTCTTGTCCGGAGCCACGGACAAGAAAAGGCATCTCTATAATAGAGCCGGCCATGTGTGGTCCGCAAATGCACATGGCCGGTGTCCGTGTTTTGCGGATCCGCACTTTGCAGACCGCAAAGCACACACAGACGTGTGAATGGACCCTAATACATATAAATGGTTGGAATGTGATGTGCCTTGATCAACAGGTAATTCCAGGATGTATCAAATGATCAGTTTGCACTTATTTCTCAAACAAATTGTTTAAAGGGGTTCTTTTGGCTACAGATATTGATCACCTAGCACCTATTGATGAGGTTGCCACAGCAGCGAAGACAATGTATGGAGCAAAAGCAGATAGCTCCGTGCACTGTGTAGTTTCCATCTCAATGGCAGCTGAGCAGCGGTACCCCCACCACTGCCGGTACACAGTGTAGGGAGCTGTCCGCCTCCAAATCCGTACACTGTATAGCTTCTGGCACAGTGGCAGTCCAAAACAGCTGATTGGTGGGGGTGTCACACTCCCAACAATTTGATATTGATGACCTATCTTGATAACCCCCTTTAATTATATGTGTGTGTGTAAAATATAAAATAAATTAAATTGCAGAGCGTTAGGAAATTACTTACTTTCAACAATCCAAAAGCTGTGGCCTGACGTAATGAATCGTATAGATCCTCCTCAGCATATCCAAGTAAGACCTGTAGCTGCTTCTCTGTGATGGTTTCCTTCATATGTCGTACCAGTATGGTAACACACTGCACAGAAAATATTTGATAAGAATTACAAAACAACACAACAATGGAAAAACTAGTCTGTTCACAGAAATCATTGCCCCGAAAACTATAAGCAGAACCATCATTTTCCCATAGTTAAAATATAGATACAAATGCCTACCACTGTGCCTACAGGAGGTGGAAAACTGCACGATCATTGGTGTCTACTGCAAGTCTGAGTGCACGATAATGCAGTGTGAACAGACATTAGACTGGTTAGGGATTTTATGAAGGACCAATACAAACAATAAAGAGGCCACAGCGCACACAAGAGCACTGCAGCCCCATCAACCCCTTCCAATGAGCCACTATCAGGGCAAAGGTGCAGTCCAGGAGATAACATTATATATTCATATATATGACCCTTTTAACCTTCATATTAAGAGGGACTGTGCACTGTACTTTCAGTAAACGTTTGAGATGTCATAGGGATATATCAAAGTTTTAGATCAGTGGATGTCTGAGCACTGAGACCACGACCGATCTCTAGAATAAGAGGAGAGAAGCGCTCGCTTAGCAAGTTCTCACTCCTCACTGCAGGACAGGAAGTGAGATGGACTCAATATAAAGTCTATGGGCCTCAGGCTACCAGTAGTGACAAGGACACTAAAGAACTAGAGAAGAATCAGCCAGGATATTTAAGGGAAGAATAATTGCATGTGACCACCATATGCAAAACCATTCCCTGTTTGGGGGTTGTCACGTTGTTGCCTCTCTCTTGCACCAGTCACTTTTATTTGCAGCAAAGCAGGTGACATTATTTTCACAATCACTTATGATTTCTAACTGGACAGACTGATGTCCCTGAAGTTTAAGTGACTTGGGGGTTATACTGTGATTCTTAATGGGGCATTTCCATCTCAGATACTGATTGCATATCGTTAGGATATACCATTAATGCTACATAGGTACAGGTCCTACCTTTGGCACCAGAAGGGGACCTTTGAAATGAAGGAGGATGCACCAAGCAAGAACGGCTGCCCTCTATTCACTGCTATGTGAATTCTAAAAATAGAGGAGCACCATAGTAGTGACTGGAAAGCTCGTTGTGCATGTCCGCGCACCGCTCTCCTTCAATTCAAGGACCCCATTCTGGAGATAGGAGCGGGTCTTAGATACAGAGTCCGTCCCCATCAGACATTGATGGCATATCCTAACAATATGCCATCAATGCCTGAGATCAGCTAACCCCTGTAAGTGTTCCCTTAACTTTTTTGAGTACTGTATATTGCGTAATCTACTCAATCATCTGAGATTAAGATTTACATAGTGGGTAGACCGGAGGACTGCACTTACCTTAAAACAACTGACTACCAGGTGGAAATTCTGCCCTCTGGCTACTCCAGCTTTAGCATAATCTTTTAGCAAAATGAAAAGCTGTTTAATTAGCTGCTGTGTGTTGTCCTGGACAGATGGTAAAGGAAACTTCAATATCCAGATCAGAGACTGCAAAGCACCCGTGATAACCTGCAGAAAATCATCAATTATTCTTGTATTCAAATATATACAGCAGAAAACACAATACAAATGCTAGATAGAGTCTACAGATCCATACTTTAAGTTCGATTTTGATTTGGAATAATATAATGTGGGATTACCACGGGCAGTGTCACAAGGCGCAAAGAACACGTATGCCATGTGGAGGTTATCATATAGACTGGTGTATTGTAGGAGTTTTAACAGGACTCCATAAAAGTGATTTTTAAATTGTTCCTGGTTTGGTTTTGGACCAATGGTATTTTTGGAGACTTTTCTCTGGGAAAGCAACTTGCTCATGCATATCCTCATCAGGATGCTTACAGCAGCATGCAGACCACGTTGGGCCACGTCAGTATGACTGCATTAGTGATTAGATAGTAGAAAGAGCAAGTTCTTGGTCAGGAGCCGGTTCTATAAAAAAACGACATCACCTTTCCACTAATAGAAACAGTCTTGTAAATTACCAGTCTGTCTTACAATGTACAAGGAGACTGATGAGGTTCCCGTTTTCAGTGTAAACTATGGAAGGAAACTATGACCCACGCATTAGATATGTACAGGTTATATGTGTTTATTAAGGGTTATTGCACTATTTCTAATCATTTTTTTAAATCCTCAAATGCATCCAAACTATAAGTTACAAAACTTTGCAAAAGCCTTAAAAGAGGGACCTGCAGAAACCCAGGCACCTGCTGCAGAAACAACCCCATTCAGATAAATGGAGCTGGATTTCTGCAACAGACATTTCTGCAAGAAATCTGCAACATATAGATATACTCTTTCGGCTTTTCATTTGCCCTATCTTGTACTTTACCAAGAAGAGGGACAGAAATAAAAATAGTAAAACGACTAACCTGGACATGCTTGGACTGCAGGCAGCCGATCAGCATGGGAACAAAGGGATCCAGCATTTCCAGTGCTTGCTCCTCAGAGGAGTTCACTTTGGACTTTCTTAAGCTCATATGCAGAAGCTGGATCATAAGAATGAATACACAGACAAATGCACATTGAAATACACTGACCAGTGAAAACACATAATGACTATATACATGTAAAACTATTTCTGGGTGGTTTTGGTTCATAGCCATATTACCAATGAACCAATTAATTTACTGCCCTCAGAATTTTATAGGATATATACAGAATCTGTTATATGGAAAGATAGTAATCAGAACTAATTGCTAAGTGAGTCAGTGGGATATTGACTACATACCATCTTATAGACTTGCATGGAAGCGATTCTTACACCTACTCACCACTACCCCAGTTATGGCCAGCATGTAAACAGTGAAGATGAGGCAGAGCTGACACGGCAGAGCTGATCGGCGGGGGTGCCGGGTGTCGGACCCCCGTCGATCTGATATTGATGACCTATCCTGAGGATAGGTCATCAATATATATAACTCGCAAAATCCCTTTAACTTCTGCCAGTTTCTGGCATAAATTAAGGTAAATCAAGGCTATGGAAGACTCTGCCTTACCTGCTATCCCCTGTCCCCTTTTCTCCCCACGTTTGAAAAGTGATTATAAGCACTAAGGGGGTCATTTATTAACCTGAAATATGCCTATATTAGGTGTATTTCAAGTGCAGATTACAATCTGCGACTTTTCCCTGGTGCCTCTTCATAACTCCGGCAGATCCACCGCCAGGGCAGGGCTTTATTAAGACCGGTGCCTAAAACGTAAATGACCCCCTAAAAGTCCCAAATTATGGTGCAAATATAACACGACCCAAAATGTGCAACATTTATTATTCCACAAAAGTGGTGGAAAAGCTTTAATAAACCTGCCCCTGTGTTTGTCCAGCGTGCTTATACTATCAACATTTTTGTGACACGCAAAGAAACTTTACACATCGTGGTGCTTGTCATATTAGGGCCATTTTCACATTTTGCATCAGTATTTGAAAATCAAAAACAGAAATGGAATCTACACAGAAAAAAATAAAATGTAAAGACTTCTATTAGATAACGCTTTCATGTCCCAATTTCTTTCCCAGATTTGACTCATAATACTGATGCGAATACTGAACAAAAAACTGCCATGTAAAAATGACCTAACTGCGACTTTTAGGTGGAGGCACAGAGACCTGACAATTAAAAAATAAGCTGATTATATTGTACTTGCTTTATTATATATATTCATTTTAACATTAACAGAATGTTAGGTTTTATTCACTTCTCTTTCTGTACTGCCAGCAGCATAGTGTTGTAAGCCAGGGTATGAAATACAATCTACAATGTCTACAGCCGGGTGCACAACCAGCAGCCCACAAAGCCTTCCTCTGTCAAAAGATAGCTGCATTCTTCTGATGCAGAAAACACGGTGCCATGCATTGATATAACGGTCATTGTGTCAGTGGCACTGCTAAGAGAGACCTGTGGGGCTATACGAGTTCCATTTCAAGCAATTTAAAGGAGAAATCCAGGCAAAAGAGCAACTATGTCATGCCTAGTACAGACCATAATTGGTCTTCTAGCAGCTCTTCAAATCTATTTTAGGTTTACTAGGTATAACATAGTGCATCAATCATACCCAGTTTACTCCCTTAAAGTGGTATTCCCCATATGTATGACACATTCACAGGTTCTTTCTCAGCACAGAAGGTAGATAAACATGGCCCCCTTTTCTGCAGTTTGTCTAAATCCCAGAAACTACAGTAAAGAAAGTCGCAGTCATACGAAGCCACATTATCTAGTTTTCTCTGGAATGCAGAACAGATGAGCTGGAGATACCTCTCTCAATATGTCCCAGAAGTGGAACCCCCACCTGTCAGACATTTATGGCTTTCATTTCTCAGACAGGAATACCCCTTTTCGTTAAATTGAATCCCTTGGGAGTAGTAAATCTGACAATATGGAGTTGGACAAGAAAAGGATGTTCATGTCTGGTCTACAAGGTGATCTTGTAATAAACCAAAAATGGCTGCATCCTGAAATTCAAGCCATAAGAGTATACACATAATATACATTACTAGCAATATCTACAGATATATACACATCAAGATTATCGAAGGTGTCTAAACAATTTGTGAACACTGTTACAGCTAACCTTCAGTCCAGTGTCTACAAGAACATGCATGTTAGTCTTGGTGCTAACAGCGGCTTTCACACCACCACGTGGAGGAGGAGGCTGGATTATCAAACAGCTCTTTGGTGGAAGGCGAGGATCTGGGGGAAGCATTTCTAAGTTTTTGTTCCTGAAAGTAAAAAAAAAAATTATAAATACCCCATATTCATATTACAGTCATTTCCCATCCAGTGTGCATTCCTTTGACAAGTGGTCAAATTTCTAGACAGAGGGAAAACATTGGCAGATTAGCTCTCTTTCTGAAAAGAAAACTGTGCCTCTGGTGCCACCAGATGTAAGGTAGCCATCCTATAAATGAATGCTCAACATTAAATACAGGCCTTGGGACATAATTTAGCATTATAGTTAGGATTATAAACAATGTAGCGCAGGGCAAAGGAGGGCTCAATGCTCCGGTCTGCTTTGAAAAAGGTCAAACATTAATTTATAGGATAGCTATCTTCCAACTGGTGGCACTAGAGGCACAGTTTTCTTCTCTTTTTAGAAGGAGAGCTAATTTGTATACTCTTTTCCCAGAGGAGCATTGGATGTCCTATAAGACTCCTGACACCTACTGGGCGCCCCCATAAGGAGAAATAGTACCCCCTAGATAGGGGAATAAACAGTCTCCATTGAAAGGCCTGTTAACAGGTAATAATATATTAAGACTGGATTTTTCCCAAAAGATTGTACCAATTATTACCCAGTCTATTGGAACATAAAGATAAATGTTTATTACTGATTAAGTATACTTTCAAAAAAATCACTGTTATGAGGATTTTTCTAACCAATCAAAGTTAAGATGAAAAAAGATTGAGATTCCTCAGTGGCTGATACCTTTTGGTTAACTGAAAAGATGATGACTAGAGATGAGCAAACATGCTCGTAACAAGCACTGTACCGCTCGGCTCCCCTGCGCTCTCATGGGCGCAGCATCCGGATCCGGAGGGGAGCCGAGCGGTACAGTGCTCGTTACGAGCACATTCGCTCATCTCTAATGATGACACAATTGCAAGCTTTCGAGACTACTTGGGCCTCTTCATCAGGCATCTCTTAAGACAGTATCTGATGAAGATACCCCTCATGAGACCCCCTAAGTAGCCTACTTTTATGAAAGTTTAAAACAAAACTCATACAGTAGATGTGTCAGGGGCAAAACAAAAACTATTGCCAACATTAGCAGTTCAGTTTTACATGCCTAGACACATTAAAGTGAGTAACTGATATGTAGGCTACAAAACATCTTCTACAGTTTTCAAACCAGCACCTGGATCTGAAGACTTTTGTAATTGTATGTAATGGTATGTAGTTAAAAGTGTATTATAGCCACTGAGTTATTCACTAAAATCTATCTCTATAGCGCCACCTGCTGTTTGTTCTTTTTCTAATTTGTCTGTCCAGCTCAGTGAGATGAAGCACATGCTCAGTTCCATCCTTTAACTGCCACCAGCTGCAGCAGAAAAGACACATTCCTTGAGAAAGTGCACGCCCCCTAAACTGGCAGCTTAAATTAAATCTAGAAGAACAATTGGAGTAATGAATGGGGAGATCTCTGACTCCATGTTAGGTAGATGGGTGGGTTTTAGTTTTGTTCGAAAGAGGTTGTCATGAACTGGATTATGTATGATTTTCATTTTTACATTATTCATAGGATATCCTCTTTAATAAGAATAAAACATACTTTTCTTGATCGGTTAAGAGAGGAAGATTTTCACTGATGAGGCCGAAACTGAGGAGAAGGATGGACTGTGCAGTCATGTCTTCATTGGCTATTAAGCCAAAAACAATTCTGCGGAAAGCTTCATGCACTTTACGAGCCAGTTTTAGACTTGTGGTTTTCTCCAACACCTGCACATTAAGGTCATTGAAAAAGGTTAGCTAGATAAAGAAATACAGATATCTCCACTGTACATAATTATATAAATGAATGCTATTCCTAGTATTCTGCATGTATCTTACCTCTTTCATGGGAAGGATCAGTTTTATAACATGATCCTTTCCAACAAACTGTGCAAGAAGTTCATAAGAGTCATAGCTTTTGCTGCTTCGGGCTTCCATGACCTTAGAGACTATTCCTTTTACTTCTTTTTCCTCCGCAATGGACCCAAATAATTCATGATTAAATATCTTTAAAAAACAGAAAATACAAAGATTAAATGATACCAAAAATAAACCTTTTATTGTTTCAGTTTTACATTGTAATAGGCATTTATTTTTGATAGCACAGGATGGCTTTCATATATCGTCGTATTCTGACCTCCTATAACTTTTTTATATTTATGTCTACAAGCTATGTGAGGGCTCATTATTTTGCAGGGAAGGCAATCTGTAGTTTTCAGAGATATCATTTTGGGTTGTGTATGACTGTCACTTTTTAATCATTTTTGGGGAGAGGTGAAGAGACCATAAAATGGTAAATCAGACTTTTTTTTTCCCAATTATGAGATAAATACATTTATATTTTAATAGTTAGGCATTTTGGGATGTAAATGATCTTTATTTTTTATTGTTTATTTTAATTATTAGGAGGGGGTGATTAGAACTTTTAGATTTTTTAAAAAGATTTCATATTTTGTAAGCCCCCATAGTACTGTGCAGTACTGTCACATCAGAATATACCTGTGATAGACCTGGTATCCTCATACAGGCTTCAGCCTATCACCACCAACGAACGGCTTCCCCGTTCTCAGGGAGGGTAAGCCAATCGGGCCCAGGGAGCGCTCCCAGGAAAAGCATGAATGTCAAGGGGTTAGGTCTACATAGGCTTAGACATTTGAAGGCCATCAACCTTCAAATTCATTACCTGAATCAGAGCTTCAATGCAACCATCCAAGTCTCCACTCTTCAGTCTGGAAGAAAGGCCTTTCAGCAGTAGGTTTACTGTAAATGTTAGCACATGAACCTATGAGTTTACAAGAAGGAGAAAGAGTATTGTAAGTAATCATGTAATTTACATTATGTTTCAGTGCACCATGGCTTGCATGTCTATTCACAACTGGCACCCAATACCTGGTAACCTTTAACTAAGACCGTCTGCATCTCTTTTAATACATATTGCATGTAACGAGGCCCGAGTGTTTCTATGATCTTAATCAGAGTGTTTCTTGCAATGTCACGAATTTCCTGTGCTCTGTTTCTCAGGTGAATACACACCTTTAACAGGATGCTGAAATACAAGAGAAATATTAAAGACTCAAAGTATTAGGGAAAAAATGATAATCAGCCTTATGCATCAATCTATGCAAACAAAAAGAGGACTGTATTCCTTGGAGAAATATTCTAGGGGAAAAGCTGCTAATGTTACAGGGCTGTACCACACTCTCCACCCATACTTTCACTGATCCTGGTGGCCCAGATTGTAATTTACACGGAGTTATGTTCCTTCATCTGGTTCAGAAGAAGAAACCCGGGCGCAGAGAAGCAATGTGTCAGTCATATTATAATGAAAATAGGGGGCTTCTGGAAGCAGTGGGGACAGCGAGGGGTGGGAAGTAGAAAAAAAAAAACGATTTTTACTTTGCCTAGAATATTTATCCGATTTAACTTAATACTACCTTGGCAGATTGACTTCCATAACTTCTTGTGGAAGGGTCTGCATCAACTTGATCAAAGCAAATGCTATTGGAATACGGACCACTTCTTCTTCATTAACTACTTTGCTTTTCACCAGTTTGTGCTCTTCCTCCCTTTTAATCTGTAGGGACACAACAAACATTCAATAAAAAGTCACTATATTTGGATAATCTTTAAAGGGGTTTTCCGGGACTTTTATATTGATGGTCTATGCCACTGATCAGCTGTATGAAGAAGCTGTGGCGTTCCATGGGGCTTTTAGGACTCTTCCTAGGCCAGTGGTGTCACGTTCATCGGTCCTGTGACTAAGGCGTAGCACAGTCCTATTCAAGCATTACAATCACAGCATTTATACAATGTATGGTGCTGATCTTGGTAAGAAGCAAGGAGGCAGCAGCGCTCAATGAAGCACTCACAGTGATGTGAAATCTGAACCAGATATTACCCTATGTAAATCTCACATGGTTCAACATACAGTGATACAAAACACCAACCTTTGCATCAATACACTTCTGCAACTTTGGAATTATGTTATTTGCCACCGTCTCCTGAATATGACTAATAAGTGATGCCAGATCTTCTTTGTTTCTTGGAAGAGAGTTCAAGATTTGCTTGTTTTTGGGATTGTTGTCTTGCTGTTTACAAGGGGGCTCATTCTCTTTATTGGTGGGGGCTGCTCCCCGAGTGTCCATCTGCTCTTCCTCCTCCTCCTCATGCTCTAACTCCATTAACTCTTCTTCCACGTTGTTCTCTTTTAGATCTATAAAAGTAACCAGTAGGGCAGCACTAGAATATCAAGTACCAGTAGACAAGATGCAACATATGAAATGTACAATGCTTACCACTTTTACTGTCTTTTATCTCAGCTGCTTGAAGTTGCTTCTCCATAGTCATATAATCAAAGTGAAAAGCGTCGAGCACAGTCACCAGTAAGCTGTACAGAAGACACCGGTCACATAATTAACATTTTCCTACATATTTGACATTTTGGTTCTAACTTTTAAATTAGGAAAAACTCTTTCTTTGCTCCAGGAACTTTGCCTTTTTTCTAATCCCACATTCAACCCTTTAAAAAGTAACTACACTTTGCAAAAATCTTTGTTATGTCATAGTGATATATTAAAGGTTTTGATCGGTTGGGGTGGGAGTGTTGAGACCCCCACCGATTGCTATAATGAGGAGTTACAAGTGCTCAGCTTAGAGCTGTCTCTCCTTGATGCTGAAGATAACTTCACAGACTTTCTATTAAGCCTGTTCACAACAGTGAGGAGAGCTTGGGAGCAATTCTAGCTTCTAGTTTTAGCAATCAGTGGGGTTCTCAGCACTCAGACCCCCACCAATCAAAACCTTTCATATTTCATTACAACATTTTGGAAACACTATGTCAAGACAGTAGCCCTTTTAACTGCGTTTTTAGGACATTCAAAGGGGTATTCCAGTTATTTCAAATTATCCCCTAAAACATGGGAAGGGAGACAACTAATCACAAGAATGTACAAGCGCTCAACTATTTCCGACAGTCCAGTATAGATGCTCAACCTGCCTAACCATTCATTTCAGGGTTCCCCACGGGGTATGGAGCCCTAATTCTTGAGGTCACTGGGGCTCTCAGCAGTCAGACCCAATAGTTATTCCCTAAACTGTGGATGACAGATAACTTGAAATAACGGGAATATTGAAAATACTCAGTGACCTTCTAACATTATCTACCATAAACTGTTAAAATATTCATCATTTCTCCATTATCAGCTCAATTTTAGGGAAAGTACTCAAGAAAGATAAAAAAAAACTAGACACCTTACCTGACACCCAGTTTTTGATTGATTTGTCCCATCTGAAGCACATGAATAAAATGTTTTAAATAATACATGTATGCAGACCAGGACAGGTTTTTACACACAGAGCCAATCATTTCCACTGAGGCATTGACCATGTTTTCATGCTGAAATAAATAATAAATGAAAGAAAGAAAGTCATTTTTGTAGTATCTAGGTCTCCTCCACAGGTAGCACATATTGGGTAACAGACGATAAAGGCAGCTATTACACAGTGATTACAGTAGTTGTTACTCAACATTACATAAACTCTTATGGATTTATATCCTGTTCCCTCCTCAACTACGCGGCCTACTGTCTTTTTAATCTTAAACATAGGAAAATCAAGATGGGTGATGATGCAGTTCTCACACCTTATCACAGCACCTCAATTCAAGGTCCCCTGGTGCCTATGGCTAAGGCTACTTTCACACTAGCGGCAGCCTGGATCCGGCAGGTGAAGGGTGCCACTGGATCCGTGCTGCCGCAGGGACATGTGTGGGGCCGGAACCGCGCTCTGGCCCCACACGTCACACAGTATATACACACATATACACATACAAATACACATACATACTTACATGCTCCCGGCAGGTCTCCACAGCACAGTACAGGAGCAGGACGGCGTGCACATAGGACGATTCCCCGCAGTGCCCTCTGCTGGGCGCCGGGTGGAATCGTCCTATGTGTGCGCCGTCCAGCTCCTCCTGCGCTGTGGAGACCTGCCGGGAGCATGTAAGTATGTATGTGTATTTGTATGTGTATATGTCTGTGTGTGTTTATGTGTATGCCTGTATATGTGTATGCCTGTATATGTGTATGCCTGTATATGTGTATGCCTGTATATGTGTATGCCTGTATATGTGTATGCCTGTATATGTGTATGTGACGGATCCGTCATGAACTCCATTGAAAGTCAATGGAGGACGGATCCGTTCACCGTTGTGTCACACCAAACGGATCCGTCCCCATTGACTTTAATTGGGGGTCATGACGGATCCGTCTTGGTGCGGATGCCTGGACTGGAGAGCAAACCGCAGCATGCTGCGCTTTGTTCTCCGGTCTGAAGACGGAACGGAATGCTTTCAGGAGCATTCAGTTGTCTTCAGTTCAGTTTTGTCCCCATTGACAATGAATGGGGACAAAACTGAAGCGTTTTATTCCGGTATTGAGCCCCTATGACGGAACTCAATACCGGAATTATAAAACGCTAGTGTGAAAGTAGCCTTAGGCATGTAAACACTCGATGGCAACAGCTAACAAGTCCAGAGCACTCAAGATGATTTGCCCTCTTCTGCGCAAGTGCTGAAAGCATTGAGAATACATAGATACAAGAGATTCTGCTCCCTGTATCTGTTCATTTGCTGAATGCTTTCAGAGCCTGCACAAAATAGGATGCTACCAAAGACTCTAGAGCTATACTTTAAAGAGCAATACTACAGAAATGTAATACGCATCAGCACCCACTATAGATAATATAAAGATAACCTATATAAAGATAACCTAGACTGGAATGAAGCTTAAAAAGGACTCTGTCCGTAGTTTTGACCATGGTACGGACTTCCCATAAGTACATTTCTTGTGCATATGAGATCATTCTGGCAGGGGCGGACTGGGAACTTAAAGGAACTGGAAAAATACTAAAAGTAGCCCCATTTTGTAGTTGGGTCCAAATTGATGGAAGACAGGACCAGCAATTCCATATTGTGGCACATTATACCACCCCAACAGAGCCAAATACCACAGTCTATCACAAAATACTGCCAGCAGTACAAAATACATCCCCAAAAACCTCCATTGGCGGCTGTGAGGAGGGCTCAGGCGGCCCCCTGGGAAATTTCCCTGTAAGGTCTATGGCCAATCCGCCCCTGCCTTCTGGATAAAAGCCTGGGAGACACTACACTTCTACACAAGGAGAAATGATAGGTGGGTATGGGCCTGTACTTGAAAACCCTCCTAATTATTTATTAGCGCCGCTTGAAATTGTTTTTGCTGCATAGGGTCTATGAAACTCCTCAACTGCTCTTTAAGACGGGGGTTAGACCTGATGCTCAATGTCCTAGGACAGTAATGGCTAACCTCCGGGACTCCAGCTGTGGTAAAACTGCAACTCACAAAATGCACACTTGATTGGCTGTTCTCAGAACTCCATAGAAATGATTGGAGCATGTCCACTGTCCTAGGTGAACGGAACCGGAGGAAAATCAAGCATATAATGTGATCTTGTAGGGAGTCTACGTACACTATGGAGCTCTGTATTTGAGCTTCTGCCGGTTGCGGAGGGTCAAAATCAGGCGATTGCTAAAGTTTTGTACTCAATTGCAAACTAATAGCGAAATACTGTATTCAACCAATTTCCCAAATGTGCAGGAGATAGTAGGAGTCATTAAGCATCTGATATTGTTGGAGAGGGGTGCTCATCTTAAAAGCGGTGGTGAGGGTTTGGATGCTGGAAACACAGAGGATTTCACAGTCTATCAACAGGAAGTTGCCCCTAGGTACTGTTGGGGCATTGGTGTGTAAAATTTAGGAATTGGGTGGTATCTACTACAGGGGATCTTGTGGATATTGGTATATTGTATTGAGGTGGGGACACTGCATGGAGAGGGGTGGGAGGGGAAGGTCTGTTTAATGGTTTAAGTTGTGTACTTGTATTATGAACGTTGTACTGTTGTTTTACTTGAAAAACTCAAAACAATTTGATTTAAAAAAAAACAAAAAAACATCTGACAGCATTAGGTAGAGGCTGAGGAAAGCAGTTCAAACATACAGCTTTTATTATCAGGAGTAGTGTGAATATAAATGTTTATTCAGCCCGATTCTGCACTTGCAAGCACCCAGGGTTGTGTGAAGCAGCTCGAATGCAGAGAGGACATCACAGTGAAGCTCTGCCCTGGCCACTCGAGGGGCAGAATCTGGCAGAATGAAATTTCACAATTCACACTACTCCCAATAATAAAAGTTTCACAAAAGATACCGTATGTTTATGCCCTTCCCAGACCCTACCTAGTGCTGTCAGCAATTTGGCATGGTCAAAACTACTAACAGCTCACAGCATACAACACACAGAATTAGTAATCATTACATACCTTAAGCATTTTCTCATCAAATATAGTGCTGGTTGCATATGGCATTATATAATTTTGCAGGGATTTGGAGGACAGCACTACACTTCCTTCCATTAAATGCTTTGCTAGTTTTCTCAATGCTCGCGCTCTCCTGTGGATCTGTTATAAAAAAAAAAACACACAGCAGTAATAATTTAAAGATAAGTTCTGACATATTTTCCCACACAGCAGTAAGAAACTATAAGTGTAGAAAATATAGCATACAAACACTGCACATACCTGAATATGTTTCATATTCTCAAAAAAGTCCATTTCAGGATCATTGTAATCTGTAAGCTGAACCAAGTCGGAGAACTCTGGATGCTTAGGAAATGTTCGGATCAAATTAGATAGTAAAGTAGTATAATCCTGCTGAATAGTCTGTTAAAAGAAAAGGGTTATCTAGATTATGTACACGACATCACTTGTGAGCCAGGAGCCAGGACACAAACACATTTGTGCCATGCTACTTGCACAATACAGCGAACGCGTTTTGAGAAGCAGTTCAGAGGCGGACTGGGAACTTAAAGTGGCCCTGGAAACAATACTAAAAGAGGCCTTTTGTAGTCAGGTACAAATTGATGGAAAGCAGGGCCAGCAACACAATATTGTGGCACATTATACCACCTCAACAGAGCCAAATACCACAGTCTATCACAAAATACATCCCCATACACTTCCACTGGCCACCCATAAGCAAGGCCCACCGGGAAATTTCCCTGTAAGGTCTATGGCCAATCTTACTCACAGAGCAACTGCTGCTTCAAACACATTTTCTATACTGACCACTATTTTTTTGTGTGAAATAATGTGTTATTGAAGACCTTAACCTGGAGTACCACACTTTACCTTTCAACTAAGTGGTTGTGAAACATAACATTTGAGTATTACAGATCCATAGGCAATACATTTTAATGCTCTACGGAGACAGGTCTTCGTACAACATTAAAACAAAGTGTTTGAACGAATTGACTTCAGACCTATGATCTAAAGATCAATTCGCTCAACACTAATCGTCAGTATCTGAGCAGTGGGGTCCAACTCCCGGCACCCCTGCCAATCGGTGCTCCGGTGATTGCTGCGACCCCCTACTAGCCCAGTGATGCCATGTTCATCGGTCACATGGCTTATGTGCAGCTCAGTCCCATTAAAGTGAGTAAAGGGGTTGTGCAGGTCATATATACTGATGACTTATCCTCAGAATAGGTCATCAATATCCGATTGACGGGGAACAGAAACGGGCACCCCTGCTGATCAGCTATTTAGAAAGGAGGCGGGGCTCCATGCTAGCGCTGCTTCCTCTTAATTACACTGCCCGTCGTATCAAAAGAGCAGTGTAATGACAAGCACTCACTCCATTCACTTGAATGGAGCAAGTACTTGTAATTACACTACACCACCGCTACAAGGGAGATGACGCATAGTGTAATGAAATAATGTTCATGCAATGTAAGGAAGCCGGGTGTCCCCCACTGATCAGATATTGGTGACCTATCCTAAGGACAGGTAATCAATGTATATGGCCTGCACAATCCCTTTAAGCATAGTCACTATACAATGTAAGGCACTATGCTTGGTATGCTGTGAAGTGGTGGAAACTTCTTCAAGCAGCTGATAGGCGGCAGTGCAGAGAGACTGAACCCCATAGTTCTGATATTGCTAACTTATCCGCAAGATAGGAAAGCTCTTTGTATGCTAAACACGGCACAAACACACATGACAATAGGACAACTTAAAACACAATACAGAAACCAAAACGGATACAATGTGGAAACAAAAACTGAAGAAACTGCATTAAAAAATTTGTACTGATGTGTCTTTTCATATGAACGTGTTAAAGAGATAATCCAATTAATACAAAGTTATCGTTATACTTGACTTTCTTTCTGAATGAAGCAGCAGTGTCGATCTGACACTCTATTATGGGAGAATAAGACTCCAATTCTCTGGATTGGTGGAGGTCCCAGCGGTCGGATCAGTTACTTATAACTTGTAGTAACTGCAATACCCCTTTAAGGTGAAATATTAATAATATATTCATTATCCATTGGCCATGTCAATAAAATATTGCTTGCTTAACCAAATAAACATTATTTCACATAAAAATAGATACTTTTATCGTAATATTACAACTACGTACCTCAACTTTACTTTTGAGGCCAATCTTCAAGCTCTCAAGCAGAGTGCGCTGAATGATCTCCCGGTACTCCTCCTCTGTGTGCTTTACTGCAGCTAGCTGCTTCATAATACCGGTAAGGAGTAGCCCTGCATTGTCACTCAACGACATATCGCCAAGCTAAAAGATAAAACATTTTAAAGCATTATCACGGCTGGAAATTCAATATGAAAACATAGCATATTCCAGTACAAGACTTACAAAAACGAGGGAAGTGATTTACACTCTACCGGCAAAAAAGGCAGATTTAGCCATGCAATTACCATATTTTTCGCTTTATGAGACGCACCTGAAGATAAGACGCACTCCAGGTTTTAGAGGAGGAAAATAACAAAAAAATATTTTCAACCAAAAGGTGGGCTAACATATGTGCAGTACATGGGTGCATACCTATGGATGAGGGGGGTTATAGTCATATAATATAAACACTGTCCAGTGTACCGTAATTGACCTAAGTGTTATAACCCCCCTCATCCATAGGAATGCACCTATGATGTGTTCCTATAGATGACGGGACTTATGGTCACATTTAATATACACAGGTCAATTGTGGTACAATCCCTGAACAGTGTTTATACTAAATGTGACTATAACCCACCTCATCCATAAGAATTCAACCATGCACTACTGCACATGGGTGTACTCCTACGGATGAGGGGAGTTATAGTCACATTTAATGCGAACATTTAGTCCCATAATAGTACAGCTCCTGGACAATGTTTATATTAAATGTGACTATAACCCCCCTTACCCTTAAAGGGAACCTGTCATCACCTTTATGCTACCCATACTAACAGAAGAATAAAGTAGAGAGTAGGTGAGTTGATTTCAGCGGTCTGTCATTTATAAGTTAAAAGTAAGTGGTTCCCGAGAACCAACATCACAAACATTGCAGATTAGGCCTGGAAAAGAGTCAAATCTTCATGAGAAGAGTCATGGTTATTCATGAATTCCTGCCCTCCCTGCCCACCTGATGATGACTGAAAGGCTTCTACCTAGTTTTCTCCCTTTCTCTCTAGGAGAGAACTGCCAATCATCAGCAGATGGGTGGGGAGAGCAGGAGATTAGGAATAACCGTGACTCTTCTCAGGTAGATTTGACTATTTTCAAGGCCTGGGATGCAATGTTTGTGATGTTGGTTCTCAGCAACCACTTACTTTTAGCTCAAGAGAGACACACCGCTGAAATCAGCATTTCTGTCACTATTTTATGCTGCCCTCAGTACAGTCAGCATAAAGTTGATGACAGGTTCCCTTTAAGGCAACTATAGGAATGCACCTATGTACTGCAGTACATAGGTGCATTCCTATAGATGAGGGGAGGTTATAGCCATATGTAATACGTATGTTTCCAGGTCAGCCCTTGAGCTCCCCTTCTTCATATCCAGGCTGTCACTCACCAAGTCTTAGATGGAGACAGCCCAGAAGTCCCAGGGAAAAGCACTGCTGACTCGGGGTGCATGAGGTTTCTCTTACAGCAGTGGCAAGTGGCCGGCAACTGACTAAACTGATTGGTGGAGGAGGAGGAGCAGCAGTTTCCGCCGTGCTCACCACCAATCAGCTCAACATACAGGGCAGCAGTGCAGAGGAAAATCGCTATCCTCTCCTCTGCTTGAAGCAGGACTCGGATGCCAAGCACAGGACATGCGGGCTGGCGTCATTCAGCTTCAATGACTGCTGCCTGCCCCACACTTCCTACTAGAGGGTGCTGCCTCACATTATTCTATATTATAACACTCCAGATGCGTCTCTAGATATCAGCCTGCAATGTGACGGTCATATTTCTGGGAATGTTCGCTTTATAACACGCATTGACTTTTCCCCCACTTCGGGGGAAAAAGTGCATCTGATAAACCGAAAAATACAGTATTATCCAAATGTTTAATTCATATTAGTAACTATAACCCAAAGAAAAAGGAGTAAGATTTACCTGGATTGTGTAGAAACAGTTGTGCATAAGTGGAAGAATGTAATTCAAATCTATAGCTTTCAGCTCTTTAATAAAAGAAGTTGCTTTTTGGAAGGCTGTTAATCGAACGTCAAAGTAGATATCATCCAAATGTCTCTGATCATACGCATTTAACTGTGTAAAAAAATAAAATAGCAAAAATTAGCTCAAGCCAAGTGTTGCCATAAGTTGAAAAGGGATCATTCAATAAACAAACCTTGACAACAACATCAGTGATGTACTGTAAGTGAGGATCAAGTTCTGAGAGCACCTGAAATAAAAATGCAACATATAAACTACTAAACATGGAGTGAAAAGGTTCATGAACAGAAACCACATCACTAAATGCATACTGTACCTGAAAAGTAGTACAAAGGGTCTGCCGGGATAGCTTATTCTGGATCACAGCAAACAGTTTGGCTAGTGGCTTTAAGAAACTTGTGGGCTTCAAACAGTGTCTCAGCAAGTTCTGCACAGTCTCCAGGATGTCCACTTCCGTGTCCTAGCAAGAGAAGAACCGGATTCACTATATAGCACATCTCAGTCATTTTTTTCACCAGACACACTGTCTAACTGTTGCAAAAATCTCTTCTCTATGTCCAAGTTTTCAGGTTAACAGAATTGACAACCAAATCGTACATGCAAACTAGCTCTGAATTCACGCATCCAAATCATTCCTAAGAAGAGGATTCCAAGGACATTTACAATTTTATACAGAACGTATCACTCACCTGAGCCAAGTTACCTTTATGCAAGTAGGATATAAGGAGCCCTATGAGTAAATTACTCTGTTCTTTGTCTTGGATAAATTTGCTGATCCTGTTAAAGACAAAAATATAGATTCCAGTAATGTTCTCACATCTATGTATGGGTGCCCCATATTGCCTGAAAGGCTGACTCCATAATTAATAAAGGACAACCTTTGCAACAGAACCTTCCTCTAAGGATTCAGTGCAACTATGTATTTGGAAACCATTTAATGATGAAATTTCTCCTCCAAATGACCGTTGACCTCTATTACGATAAATTAAAGTGTAACTGCTGTTCTATTTTTATTTGTGTAATGTATAGGGGCAGTGATACTGACCATTTTTGTAATATACTTTAGATACTGAAATTGTATATTTCTATTAAAAAATAGCTATAAACTGTCCCATTTTGAGCCTTAGTAACACTGACTGGACCTTTCAGAACCCTAAGAAATCCTGTGATTATAGTGTGTACTTCATACTTCCTAGATAAATAATGAAATCTGATCCCACTTGGGCATTGCTTCAGTACACGGTGGAGGTATGCCTTATAGGAGTTTTCTGGGATCTGGTGCTCAAGTAGGAGGTATCTAAGGAAAGAATGATACTCGCCTGCTCCTTGCCGCTCCAGTCCGGAGCCCTGTCTTGTTGACCCAGCTGGTGTATGAATGGGGTCACATGCACTGCTGCAGCCAATGACTGGCCTCTGCCATTTGCAGACACAGCGGAGGCCAGTCATAAGGCTGCAGCAGCATACATGACCCCATCCATACACCAGCTGGAAGTAAATAAAACAGGGATTGGAAGATAGCCAAACAAAGCCAGGGTGCCGAAATGGTGGGGTACTAAGGTTCTTTTCTTAGGTACTATACCTAAGGAGTCTAACTAAAAAGGGAAGAAATCCCAGGAAACCCTTTTACTTCAATGCATGCAAAAAGGCCTTTGTTTTCACATACTAGTAAATAATTCTTTTCGTTTACTATAAAAACTTAGTTTTATTGCTTGTACAATTATAACATTTCACGTAGAAACAACCTTTTCATGTAATTTTTTTCTACTACAAAAACAGAAGGTGCACAGTATGCATCTACTGGTTTCAGTCTAGATTTGTGCCATCAGTAGTTGTTACTCTATTATCATTCAATTATATAGAAATAGATTTGGATTTAACCTATAATATTTTAATAGTTATATTATAGAAGATGTGACCATATATTTTATGTTCAGATTGAAGCAAAAAACATAGCTTCAAACCAGTTGCGACAGTGGATGTACATATGTAGAAACATGGTGGCAGAGTCAGTGATTGGCAGATACTGTTCTGAAATGCTACCATAGTACCTGGAAGCACTAGGCTCCAGAGGACTGAATGGGCCCCCTGCGCTGAGATCGAGGAAGCTGGTTGGTTGTTATTTCATCCTTGGGCCTTCTGAAGGATCTGAGGCCTGTCATAGCAACATTCCTATTAAACCCAGCCTGTGGCAGGGCTGGATAAGAACAAACTGATTTTCCTATAGACTGCAATGGAAAGCCATTGCATTCTATGACATAAGCAATTAGATGATCCCATAAGGGGACTAAAAATAAATTAATTTAAAAAAAAAGTTTTAAAAATATAAAAAAGCAAAAATATAAAATTTTCCTCTACTCATTTTAAAAATAAAGATCATAGGTATTGCTGTCTCCCAAAATGCCTATAACTATTAAAATATAAACTTTTTCCCATATGGTGAACGTCGTAATGGAAAAAAGAATCTAAATGGCCAATTCGCCTTTTTTTGTTGCTTCACCTCCCCCCCCAAAAAAAACTAATAAAAAGTGATGAAAAAGTCATACACACCCCAAAACTGTATTAAAAAAATCCTACAGATAGCTCCGCAAAAAATCAGCCATAATGCCACCTCATAAATATAAAAAAGTTACGTGGATCAGGATGTGGTGATGCAAAGAAAAAATTAACTTTTTTTAAGTGTTAACACTTAGAGGACTGGAGGTTCATATATCAAGAATGAGATATTTATGCACTCCGGAATTGCTGTTCAATGATTTTACGTAAATTCAAGAAGGTTCACATCCAGATGAATATACATATTTTAATACATGTCTGGACGTTTCGGTCAGAGATGACATCCAGCTGCTTTGCTCCTTCCTTACAGCTACAGATACCATTGAATAAGGTCATTTCTGACCGAAAAGTCCAGAGACTTATAAGTGGCTATGTACTAAAATTCGTATATTCACCTTGATGTGAACCGTTTTGAAGTTACATGATAAAAGCTTTGAAAAGCAATAATAGATTTCTCATACTTAGTTTTACTGCATAGCAAACACCAAAAAAACAAAATCCATAAAACTGTGGCGGAATTTAGTTTTTTCCCCCAATTTCATCCCAAATGGAATTTTTTTTCCAGCTTCCCACTATATCTATGTTAAAATAAATGATGCCTATAGAAAGTAAAACTTGTTCAGCAAAAAAAACAAGCCCTCATATGGCTACGTGAATGGAAAAATAAAAATGTTATGGCTCCAGGAAGGCAGGGAATGAAAAATGAAAAACCAGCAAAGTTCAATTTGTAATGCAAAATCTGTTATTTAAATGCCAATGTAGATGAGTTATATGACAGTCTGTTCTCAAGCCATGAGTTAACACTTTCCCAATTCCCGCCATCTCACAACTCGTACTGTTTCTTAAATTTATGTTTGCAGTTCATTTACACAAGACTATTACAGCTGAGCTCACAGTTTGCTTTGTCACACAGGCCAATGTGTATGCATGTATACACACAGCAGCTAGCTGTTAATCACTGTGACAAAGACAGGTAGAGGAGTAGAGAACACTCTGTTCATGAAAATGCAGTAACGGTGTGTTCGATGTATTGGTTGATCGCTCCCGATAGCCAAACAACACAATATTTTGGCTAATAGCAGAGCCGACCTGTCTCCATACAATGCTGCAGCACAGCCTGATGAAGTGGGTTGCACAAGATGTGAAAATAATAAAGCAGATTCTTTCTTCTAATCTCAGACAACCTCTTTTAAATGCTCCTGTCCTATGACAGGTGCTGCAGAAAGACACTCCAGCAAACAGACAACTTGTCTCCTGTCTTTCCCAGGTGGTACGTATGAGCAATAGTCTGCAATGACAGTGACAATCCTAGATCTTCAGAACAGTGTGGAAATCCACCTCCTGTCAGCCTCATCAACCATTGTTAAGCAGCAGCCTGAATAGAAGTGGCAGTGTAGCATACAACAAAGTGAATAAATTATTCACTATGGAAACACTAATACATAATTATATTGGGTATAAGCTTTTACATGATGCATTAAAAAGAACCCGTCACCACAACACGCAGTGTAATCTGCAGGCACCATGTTATAGAGCAGGAGGAGCTGAGCAGATTGATGTATCGTTTTGTGGGAAAAGATGCAGTAAAACTTGTAATTTATACATTTACATCTCTGTTTTTTCTAAATTTAGTTGTACATAGAGGAGGTAGCATCATTGATTGATAGTATTCTCTGTGTAAGTGTGTATACATAGATAGCTGTCAGTCACTGATAGTTGTACATAGAGGAGGTAGCATCAGTGATTGATAGCATTCTCTGTGTAAGTGTGTATACATAGATAGTTGTCAGTCTCTGATAGTTGTACCCAGGGGAGGTGTTATCAGTGATTGATAGCATTCTCTGTGTAAGTGTGTATACATACAGTAGATAGCTGTCAGTCACTGATAGTTGTACACATAGGAGGTGTTATCAGTGATTGATAGCATTCTCTGTGTAAGTGTGTATATATAGATAGCTGTCAGTCTCTGATAGTTGTACACAGGGGAGGTGTTATCAGTGATTGATAGTATTCTCTGTGTAAGTGTGTATACATAGAGAGCTGTCAGTCACTGATAGTTGTACACAGGGGAGGTGTTATCAGTGATTGATAGCATTCTCTGTGTAAGTGTGTATACATAGATAGCTGTCAGTCACATATAGTTGTACACGGGGGAGGTGTTATCAGTGATTGGTAGCATTCTCTGTGTAAGTGTGTATACATAGATAGCTGTCAGTCACTGATAGTTGTACACAGAGGAGGTGTTATCAGTGATTGATATCATTCCCTGTGTCAGTGTGTATACATAGATAGCTGTCAGTCACTGATAGTTGTACATGGAGGAGGTGTTATCAGTGATTGATAGCATTCTCTGTGTAAGTGTGTATACATAGATAGCTGTCAGTCACTGATAGTTGTACACAGAGAGGTGTTATCAGTGACTGATAGCATTCTCTGTGTAAGTGTATATACATAGATAGCTGTCAGTCACTGATAGTTGTACACAGAGAGGTGTTATCAGTGATTGATAGCATTATGTGTATAAGTGTGTATACATAGATAGCTGTCAGTCACTGATAGTTGTACAAAGAGAGGTGTTATCAGTGACTGATATAATTCTCTGTGTAAGTGTGTATACATAGATAGCTGTCAGTTACTGATAGCGCTACATGGGGGAGGGGTTATCAGTTTTGATAGTATTCTCTATCCTTCTTAAATAACATGCTTTGATATCCTTCTCTATAACATTCTGTGTGCAGATTGCATTGTATTTCATGGTGACAGGTTTTCTTTAATGCATTTTTAAAAACACTTACCTTGATAGGATGCTGAGCTCCTTGCTGACTTGTCCACTAAATTTCTTCTTCTTGATTTTTTCTGCATTCAGCATGCTCTTACAGAGATACTGTAAGAGCACTGGCACATTGGGTAAAACCAGCTTCACCCCAAAGGTTGGGCACTCTAAATTCAACAAAATATCCACACGTTATTATAAAGAAGGCCACCACAAATGCAAAGGCAATGAATGAAGTAAAGAAACTTCTTCCCTACCATCACTGATGTTTGTGGCATCATGAACAACACAGTCATTGACAACCAGACGTGTGAGACTTTCTGTTTCTTCAAAGTCCGGGCTGTTTAGCAGATTACTAGTTATATCTATGACTACACCTGCCGTTGTGTCAGATAAATTCTTTGTAGATAGTAGAGAAAATGCATTCAGGAGTACATCAAACTGGGGCTGCCCAGGCTTTTGTTTAGCAAGTAAAGGAAAATACCTACAGAAAAACAGAACCATAAGTCTTATAATAAATGAGCATCATTCACGTTATCAATACAAGTAAAGGCACACTGTGGGTTTTAATTTGCGCATCACTTTATTCTTATTTGGATTGCTAAAATTTGTCTTTAAAGTGTAAGTGCCATTCTTTTTCTTCTAATGTGTAGGGACAGTGATAGGGAACACGTATTTTAAAGAATTCGAACATTTATATGAAAAAACTTGACTGAAATACTGAAGTGTCCCTTAGCAGTGCTCTTTAAAGGGTTTCCGTCAACAGTTTTTTCGGTATGAATCAGGCTGACATTAGAGATGTGCTAATGTCACCTGATTCCAAATATATATCTGTTTTATTTACTGGTGCCCCCATTTTTATATAAAATGAACTTTTATTTTATGCTAATAAGGCTCCTAGGTGCAAGGGGCGTTACCCCTGCTCCTAGAGGCTCTGTTGATTGACAGGACCAGGCAGAGAAGAAACACTCCATTCACCATAGCTCATCAAGGACCTTCAATGATGTCATGACCATGTGATCAGTGACATGGTTAGGATCACACAAACAGCCTGTCTCCTCCTAAACCATGTGACTGATCACATGGTCATGACATCATTGAAGGTCCTTGCAAGCTATGGTGAATGGAGTGTTTCTTCTCTGCCTGGTCCTGTCAATCAACAGAGCCTCTAGGAGCAGGGGTAACACCCCTTGCACCTAGAGGCCTTATTAGCATAAAATAAAAGTTCATTTTATATAAAAATGGGGGCACCAGTAAATAAAACAGATATATATTTGGAATCGGGTGACATTAGCACATCTCTAATGTCAGCCTGATTCATACCGAAAAAAACTGGTGACAGAAAGCCTTTAAATGAGTGTTCCTAAGGCATGTCCGTCAACAGAGCTGGCTCCTATATATGTAGCATGCCACAATACTGTATGCTTTTTACGTAGCATGGCAGTTCTACTACTAAGTGTATGAGCGGTGCAGTACACAAACAGTGTGAATGTAATATGTTTGCCATTGAAATATATGTTAGCCTATGTAATTGAAATGAATGGCTCTGCATCTAATCCACAAAAAATGTGGATCGGATGCAGACCGAAAATACGTGCCTGCATGTGTTTTGACAAGATCTGTTGTGCTCTGATTGCACAGGGTCTGCTTCACCACTATGACTTGCCACCAATATAAGTCCTGAGAGAGACACTTTAATACAATAACTTGGAGAAAGCAGATACCAATGAGGTATTAAATCCTAACTCACATGTTTTCGCTAAGATTTGCGGTGTGGTGATTGGATGGCATTCTGACTCATCACTATGGCCCTGAGTAAAGATATATAAGGGGGTCATTTATGAAGAACGGCGTTTTAGACGCCAATCTTAATGACCCCTGGTACTGGCGGTGGATCTGCCAAAGTTATGCAGAGGCACTGGCCTCTACATAACATTGGCACATCAAACGCCGGCCTAAATGTAAGCTATCTGCCTTGCAAGCTTAAATTTAGACCATTTTCTTAATCAAAAACAGATGCAGAAAATGTTCCCGCCACACCCCCTTTTAGAGGACATGGCGCAAGCAGGAAAAAGTTGAAGACTGTGGCGCAATCAGCACCAGAAAACTGATAGCAATGACCGCCTAAATTTTTTTCTTTTACAACTAGATCAGTACTAAGAGAAAACTACTTTAGCGACCCAATAAAAAGTCCATAGATTAAAAAAAAAAAAAAAAAAACGATGCACATAATGGTGAGGAGCATTAGATTCCAGGCTCTTGAGACTTGTCCAACTCTGATTTAGATTACCTAGGCAATAAAGCTGTCAAAAATTGTCTCAGGATATAAACTGGTACCATATTGGTAGGATATGCCACCAACATCTGATTGGCATGGGTGTCCAAGTCCCCACATATCAACAGGAGAGCCCTGTGCCACTGAGTCTTCCCTCTGCCTTCTTTAGGACACGGAGATCTGATCCTCACCAATTAAACATTGGTGGCATGTCCTATCGATATACCGCCAATTTCTATTCTGTCATAGCGCATTTATAGAGAGATCAGATTCCAACAATGTATTAGACCCATTTCTGGATACAACTGTATTACCTTGAAGACTGACTCCAAACATGAATCAGCTTTAGTACAAAAGAGGGAGAATGCTGACTTTCCAATGCCAGCCTGCAAATCTGTAATACAGAAGATAATATATATTAAGTGTTCATATCAGACCTAAAAAGATAACGCCTGAAGTATGTAAATGCATTCTGAAGAATACTATATTACTAAAGTGCTAGTTACCTGAGGCCAAACCATAGCAACAAATACAGCGTCAATCTCCTCAGCAGTGTAGGGGTAGGTGTCAAAATCAGTGAAAAATTCTAATATGCGCTTCATTCCCAGACGTCTTAAATTTTTTAGTGGATTAATAAACTTAAGTTGAATCTATTAAAGAGAAATAATTAAAAACTAATAAGAAGTAAATATATAACATTTTCATTCAACACTATTTTATTATGCTTGGGAAAAATGTTTTCTATATATCTGCACCAGAAGTGTTCTTATGCTTTGGTATTCATATTTAGGGATTGTCCTGTGAATATTCATTTACTGTTAGATCCTTCATAATTTAAAGGGTTGTCTCACGAAAAGTAATCTACATTTTTAAACAAGCACCTGGATCTGAATACTTTTGTAATTGGATGCAATTAAAATTTTGGTTCAGCCACTGAGTTATTCAATAAAATATATCTGTATTGCGCCACCTGCTGTTTGTTATTTTCCTTATTTCTTAATTCTATCCCAGTTGGAATTTTTTTTCCAGCCTCTCACTATATTGTATGCAATATTAAATGTTGACGTGGTGACACTAAAAGGAAATCTTGTCCTTGTGCACAAAAGAATCCCTCATATGGCTATGTGAAGAGAAAAATAAAGTTATGGCTCCAAGATGGCAGGTTGTCAAAATGAAAATGGAAAAACCGCAGGAACAGGAAGGAGTTAGGAAATTATAAACGTCTTATAAGTTCGTACTTCAGTTTAGGTAGCCTAAGTGCTTGACCTCTTAAACGTTATAACAGCTCAGCTGCACCTCTGTCAATAAGTTCTTACGTAGATGTCATAAATCTAAACCTTCTTGGTATCTGGACCCTCAGGGTCAGTAAGAGCCCTGCTCTACAAGTGGAAATTTAACCAAATCATCTTTTTCCTAATCTAGCTTTCGACGGTTACATAATCATTACCCAGATTGAAGCCTGTGGCATTTAGCTTCTTGAACTTTTCACACCTTGCTGTCTAATGAAGCGACAAATGAACTCCACAAATGACTGCCTGGCATACGAGGCACATATCTACGAGTTACTGACTCTGAAAACCTGCTGTTAAACCATTTTGAGTATGGACATTACATGCTGTTCAATGTAAGGCTCTTTATAATAATGTTTATAGAGGTTCTGTGAACAAGTAACATGGAGTTTTAAAGTGATTACCTGGAAAAACAAACAAACACTTGTCCATTTAAATTCTAAAAAACGCTGACATCCGGAGATGTTTTAGAGGCTGGATACACGAAATGACTAAAGTCATAATCAAATAATTTTGAGAACAGGTTTCCATGGACATGGACGCACAAAGATATTTTTGTGATAAGCTCCACACACTCCATACAGCCGGACGGCTCCATAAGCAGTGACAGACAGTAGTCTCTGGTTTGGCCAATCATTTTGTAAATGGCTACACAGACAATCCAGACGGCTTAGTCACAGACTCTTATGGAATCAAGGCTTGCCATGGTCAAAAAATATTCAATAAACAGGTTGCGGCTGGCATTCTCTACCTCAAATCTCTCTATATATCAACATAAAAGTGCCAAATATTGTACAAGGAACAAAAAAAAGAAAAAGTATCCTGACAGACGCTAAAAGAAGACTTAAGCCCCATTCACCTGACTTTGTGCGGATTCAATGCGGACCCATAAATCATATACATCTTCAGTTTAGGCTGCCACTATGGGTCAAATTCCTATATAATTTGAATATATACCCTTTCCCTCCATCTCTAAAAAGCAGGGTACACTATATCTGTTTTCACAGAGATTTGCTGTACTAATGCATTATGTTTTAATAGGTTACATGACCTTGACCAGTCTGCAACATCATTGAAGAGCACATGTCAACTGTAGGTCCAGATGACAATGCTTCCTGTGCTGGGATCCTGTAAGAGTTGTCACAGGGAACACTGGGGAGAATTGCAGGTTTCTTGCCCAACTGCATTGTGAGTGATGAAGCCTGCCTTAAAGGGGTTATTTGACCCCTGAAATGCCCCCCATATGCCCTGGCTTCTCACACACAATGTACTTCCCTTGCTTCCCGGCACCCGCACACCCGACACCCGCGCTGAAAAAACATCTCGCTTGGGGAGGGGGGGTGTTTGGCAGTAGACAGCCAATGTCAGGCGGTGATAGGGGGGAAGGGGCTTCAGAAGAGACACGGGTGCCAGGGAACAAGGTAAGTACATTGTGCGTGAGGGGCCCAGCCCATTTCAGTGGTCGGATAATCCCTTTAAATCTTTTTTTTTTTTCTTTTAGAAAAATGAGAAATTTTGCTTCAGTTTTGAGGGTGGGCCTCGTCTCCCAGCAGGACTGATTTTACTGATGCTATTTTTTGTGTAAGATTTCTTAAATTAGAAACCCACATAAAATATTAAAGGGGAGATTTATAAAAACTGGCGCAAAGGGAAACTGGCTTAGCTGCCCGTAGCAACCTATGAGATTATACCTTCCATTTTTCAGAGCTACTTTGGAAAATGAAAGGATCAATTAGATTGGTTGTATGTGAATTAGAGTTCAGAGCTGCAGCCTCAATTTTTTTGGCTGAAGAGGACTTCACATCTCCTAGCATTCCCTGTTGAATCAATGCCTCTCCAGAGCTTACTCCGTAGAAGTAATCGCACTACAGTATACAGATGTCAATTGAACTCACCTCTGAGCTTGGTTAAAACATGTCTGCCTTCTAAAAATTATAATGAATGTAGTAATAAGCCATGGGGAAGAAATTTGCTTACCTTTTCTTTCTGTTCAAGAACATGAGAAACGGAGGCTGTCATGCAAAGTAAAATCTGGAGCATCTCTGGCAAGAACGGGCTGATCAAGTGACCTAAATCTTTAAGAACAACTTCCAAACTATTAAGTAAGCTGTGCTGTCGTCCAAGAGGCAGGACCTTAGAGAGGTCCACCTGTTCTACAGACTGCCGTACCAGCGCCAGACAGCTGCCTACAAAGTAAAAATGAATTAGACCTCAGCAAGCGAAAAATATTTATTTTTTCATTTTAAAATGCCACAGTCTGAGCTCCTCTCAGTTACCAATCTGCAATATTCTGTTTGAGCTAACATATTTCTTTGCCTTCTTATTCTAAAATACCCTTTGAGCACATTTACCATTTCCTTAGCCACCTGAAGACATCCACAGTGTAGGGGGTAGGGTTGCACGATATATCGAAAACTCGGTACGGTTTCGGTACCTAGTGCGGTACCGAAGCTCGATACCGAGTTTTCTTGCAGTCCCATACTTAGAACATGGCGCGCGCATCACTTTAATGCGTTGCCCCATGTTCTAATATCGGCCTGCCGTGCTGCCAGGGCCCCCGCACCCCCCTCAGATCAGCCCACCCAGGTCCCAGCCACTTAAAAAAAAAAATCATACTTACCTGTTCTGGCCGCCGCTGTCCTCACTGGTTCCGCGCTCCACCGTCTTCCCTGGCGCGCACTATGACCTGACGATATGACCTGACGCAGCGTCAGGTCATAGTGAGCGCCGGCAGGCAAGAGAGTGGAGCGGGGAACTTGAGGACAGCGGCAGCCAGAACAGGTAAGTATGATTTTTTTAAAGTGGCTGGGTGGGCTGATCTGAGGTCTGAGGGGGGCACAAGACACTGACCTGAGGTCTGATGGGGGCACATGGGGGCACAAGAGGCTGACCTGATGGGGGCACAAGAGGCTGACCTGATGGGGGCACAAGAGGCTGACCTGAGGTCTGATGGGGGCACAAGAGGCTGACCTGAGGTCTGATGGGGGCACAAGAGGCTGACCTGAGGTCTGATGGGGGCACAAGAGGCTGACCTGAGGTCTGATGGGGGCACAAGACGCTGACCTGAGGTCTGATGGGGGCACAAGACGGTGACCTGAGCTTTGATGGGGGCACATTGTGTTGATCTGAGGTCTGATGGGGGCACAAGACGTTGATCTGAGATTTATTATTCCTGTACTGTGACATCACTGTGTTTATTATCCCTGTACTGTGACATCACTGTGTTTATTATCCCTGTACGGTGACATCGCTGTGTGTATTATCCCTGTACTGTGACATCCCTGTGTTTTTATCTCTGTACGGTGACATCACTGTTTATTATCCCTGTACAGTGACATTGCTGTGTGTATTATCCCACTGCAGGAAGAGGTAAGTGGTCTGTGTTTGTTTTCTATTTTTCAGGGTCGTGAATGCAGAGGACTACATCGGATTCGGTGGACGTCGGACCAGATTTTTTTTTTTTTTTTTTTTTTTAATAAAATGGTCAAACAGGGGTCTGGGGGAGTGTTTATTTCAATAAAATGTTTTATACTTGTGTGTGTATTTTTTTTTTACAATACTACAGTTTTAGTCATTATGGCTATCTACAGACGGCCCTGATTACTAATACTGGGCTTAGTGCTTGCCGGTATGGCAGGCCAGCACTAACCCCAACATCTATTACCTCGGCACCCACCGCCACCAGGGGTGCCGGGAAGAGCCGGGTACCCGCAGGACCGGACCTTCTAAATTGAGGGTCTGGCTCTGGGGCGGCTGCAGGCTGGTACCATTAGGCTGGGAAGGGCCAATAACCGTGTCCCTTCCCACCCTGGTAGTGCCAGGCTGCCGCTGCTGGTTGTATCTGGCTGGTGAAGGAAAAAAGGGGGGGACCCCACGCCATTTTTTTTTTCAAAAATTTCATTATTTAAAAAAAAAAAAAAAAGGCATGGGGTCCCCCCCTTTTTTCCTTCACCAGCCAGATACAACCAGCAGCGGCAGCCTGGCACTACCAGGGTGGGAAGGGACACGGTTATTGGCCCTTCCCAGCCTAATGGTACCAGCCTGCAGCCGCCCCAGAGCCAGACCCTCAATTTAGAAGGTCCGGTCCTGCGGGTACCCGGCTCTTCCCGGCACCCCTGGTGGCGGTGGGTGCCGAGGTAATAGATGTTGGGGTTAGTGCTGGCCTGCCATACCGGCAAGCACTAAGCCCAGTATTAGTAATCAGGGCCGTCTGTAGATAGCCCTAATTACTAAAACTGTAGTATTGTAAAAAAAAAATACACACACACAAGTATAAAACATTTTATTGAAATAAACACTCCCCCAGACCCCTGTTTGACCATTTTATTAAAAAAAAAAAAAAAAAGCTGGTCCGACGTAGTCCACCGAATCCGACGTAGTCCTCTGCATTCACGACCCTGAAAAATAGAAAACAAACACACAAACACAGACCACTTACCTCTTCCTGCACTGGGATAATACACACAGCGATGTCACTGTACAAAGATAATAAACACAGCGATGTCACAGTACAGGGATAATACACACAGCGATGTCACAGTACTGGTATAATACACACAGTGATGTCACAGTACAGAGATAATACACACAGTGATGTCACCGTACAGGATAAAACAGTGATGTCACCGTACAGGGATAATAAACACAGTGATGTCACTGTACAGGGATAATAAACACAGTCATGTCACTGTACAGGGATAATAAGCACAGTGATGTCACAGTACACCTGTGCAAACAAGGCCTTGGGGACCAAGATAAGGCTAGGGGCTACACTGAAAAGGGCCAGTGGCGCACAGATAAGGGGTAAGGGGCAGGGTCACAAGCAAGGTCCTGGGGGGAAAAGGGGGGTGAGGGGTGCACAGATAAGGGCCAGGATGGCGCACACAGGGGGCAGCAGAGACGACAACCAGAGAGGCACAGACAAAGAGGGAGTGGGGCACAGATAAGTGCCCAGGGGTGCAGACCAGGAAGAGGCGTACAAAGACAAGGGTCAGATCCCAGGGGTGCAGACAGGGGCCAGGTAGGCACAGCCAAAGGGGCGCAGATAAGAGCCAGGGGCTGCATTGAAAGGGCCAGGGTGGTGCACAGAGCAGGGTCAAAAGCAAGGTCTGGGGGGGTGAGGGGCGCACAGATAAGGGCCAGGGTGGCATTAATAGGTTCTTCTTTATTTTGGCGAGGTATCGTATCAGTATCGAGTATCGTGATACTTTTGTACGTATCGGTATCGAACTCAAAATTCTGGTATCGTGACAACCCTAGTAGGGGGAACTATTAGATTGGTGGCCTCTTAATAAATTAGGCACATGTCTGACCCTCCTTGTACCAGAAACGCAAATCAACAGCAGCTAGGGGCTGGCACTTGAGCTTAGGCCAATTTCTGATGTAAACTGCAAATTCGGTGGGTAACTCTTCCCCTACTGCTAAGCCTCATCCCTTTCCTTGCCACTTTAGAAAAAGAAGCAGCTCAAAAAAAAAGTCATTAATTAGGGAGCGCAAAACAATTTGCGACTTTTTGATACCACTTTGTGGTGTAAAATACTTAAAAGGGTTGCCCTATCTCGCCGTTTCCATAGTTAGAACTAACCGCCAGCCCCAGTAGAGCAACACAAACAGCTGTTTCCGTATCTCTGGCAGTTCATTCACTACAATAACAGTTACGGAAACAGCGGAGCCCCAGCCTGGCCACCTGGGGCCAGCACTTAGTCCCATCTTGCAGTGGAACTGTGAGATGGGTCAACCCTTTACTAAATCTCACCCAGTGTGTGGTGTCTTTGACCCCTTTGCATCCATACGGTTTATTAGGGAATATGGAAATCATTAAGGGTGGGTGGAGAAAGCCACTGTCTTATCTGAATGGCCATAAAAGAAAATTACATTCTCTACATTGTCTGGCTGTCCATTGTTTCTCTGATGATAACAGACAGGCTTCAGTTACCAAATGGATACATCCAAACAACAAGTGAATTATAGGTTTGTATGCAGTGAATAATGTCCTACCGTCCTTCAGATGTTTCACAGGCTCATAGAGAAGATCTAAGAACATCCTAATCTCTTCAGACTGGGAACCAGCTAAGAAGCGGAGAACAATTGACATTCGTGTTCCAGCACCTGACTTGCCCTGTGTTTTACTGCCTGTTTTGCTTCTCATGCGTCCATATAATATTCTATAAAGGAGGGAAAAAAAGGAAACATATACGACTAATGTGTCATCTAATGTACAGGCAAGTGGAACAATTCTATATATTACTCTTTGATTCAATTTCTCTAAAACACATATAGGTATTTATCGGTGATGATCAGAGAGAAGAGCAGAGAGTCATGTCTGTAGCTACTTTAACCCCTATGATAGTATGTTACACATTAAAGAGTCCACAAAAGAATGATTAATTTGGTAACTACGGGTTCATTTAGAAGGCATGATATGGGGCTATAGTGAGCCGCAGTTGACGATATAACAATTTAAGTGGTGCTCATATAAAAGGCCTTCACACTGCACAATGGTTACAGTATCAGGGATGAACTTTGACCTTTTGTCCCACATACACTTTATATTATTAGCATTGTTATAACCGCATTAAGGATCTGATCAGCTGACAAACATGTATTAGCTCCTTGGTCGGCTGATCGTTGCCATTCACACTGGGAAATGACTGGGAGTGCAGGTGTGTTCCTCCTTCTGCCACCTATTCATGTTCCCAGAGTGTGGGACAGCAAATATGGCATAAAATAGGTGTAGGGCAAAGACTACACTAGCAGGTGTAACTATCTGGAACAAAATATTTTCTACATTAAAAAACAGGAATTCAGGAAAAAGGTAAATTTAAAAATTTCTGTTTCAGGACCGCAATTACTGAATCTGTTGCCAGTCTGTACATAGGACTTACCTCATGAGCACAGGCATTAGGTCTGCTCTATGCATAGGCTTCACTATAGAGCTCTCCTCTGAAATGCTGAAATGGACAATTTCCTCCTTAAAATTTTTATCTTCCAGCAGCCTCTGCAGGTTTTCCCTGTAAGATGTGAAAACGAAGAAATAACGTGAACAATTCACATTGGCATCAAAATGCAAAGTAATGTTTATCTATAGCAATATATTCAGGATGTGGCAATAAACTACGTTCAGAAACGGTAATACTGCAGCCTATTAATATGGCCTCATGCCTCCTCAGTTTCCTAACAGAACTGCCTATTCTTGACTGCAAAACTGACAAAAATAGGATATGTTATATAATTTGCGGATTTGCCGTCCGAATGCTTGTAGCACACTGATCACATGTGTGCGCGGTCCGCAATTTTTATTGACCCAGAGAAATTACTGTTTGCAATATGAAAAAAATGTCGATTGGACATGGATCCAAACAACGGTTGTGTGCATGAGGACTATGGGAGTATAGCCAGATTTAGGTCTAGGAATGGCGGGGGATAAGAGCTTAGGAGAAATAGGGGAAGGAGGAAACACAAGACATGGGACTGGGTGGTTAGCGTAGTGTGAGCGCAATCAGTTCTACTGATATGATGATGGGGTCAAATCAAGGGTTAAAGGGGTATTCCCATCTCACAAATGTAGTTTGTATAGTTAGATAAAGCCATACCAGTATTATTACTAATAGGATGTATTTATATAAAATGTACCGTTTAGAAGATTTCCCTATTTGTATATCCATTGTCCCACACACATCAGTCAGGCCGTTGCCCCTAGTTACAGCCACCGTGGCCATGTAGTAGTGGTGGCCAGCTTGCTCTTGTACAAACCCGCTCTGAGGTAACTGCTGTATTGTGAACACACATTCTATGACCATGCGGGGAGACATCTTAGGGTTGTAGCAGTTTTGTCTGCGCTTCCAAAACGCAGAGAAACGGATCCTGTTCCAAAATCAATTTATCTCTATGGAGAAGGAGCCATTTATAAAGTCTGCATTTTGGACGGATCCTGACCATTGTGGTTTGGACTGGTAGCGTCCAAAGCGCAGATGTGAAAGTACCCTAAGATGTGTCTCCGCATACTCATGCAATGTGCGTTCACAATACAGCAGTTACCTCAGAGCGGGTTTGAACAAGAGCAAGCTGGCCACCACTACTACATGGCCGCGGTGGCTGTAACTAGGGGCAACGGCCTGACTGATGTGTGTGGGACAATGGATATACAAGTAGGTAAATCTTCTAAACTGTACATTTTATATAAATACATTGTATTAGTAATAATATTGGTATGGCTATATCTAACTATACAAACTACATTTGTGAGATGGGAATACCCCTTTAAGTTGAGTAGCTTGGGAAAAATAATCATAAAGAGACACAGGCAAAATGACTATTTCAGTAAGTGTGGATATGTATACCAACGGCATATCATAATGGGGGGCAAAACATTCAGCCTTGTATGGGAAAGAGGAAATGTACGGGAGATTTTAAGGAAAATGCATTTTTAACACCAAAATACAAAAAAAAAAAAAAAATTGAAAAAATTCTATAAAATGAAAAATAAAATATGTGCTCTTTACAGCACAAAGCCAACTGCAGCATTTACACTGTAAATCTGAGTAGATCTGCTGCAGAATAGTTGGAGATTTAGTTTGGATTCTGTTACAATTCACAATATAATTTTAATCCCCGCCACATGGAGCAAAAATATGTTATTTTCTAATTAGCTGCATGTCAATCCTTCTGCAAATTTGTTGCGTATTCTTACCATGAATTTTGCACTTTGTCAAAATCTGCAAATAACATATGCAGCTTTCATGGCAAACCTACAACAAAAGGTCTGCAGCATATGGACTCAGACTAAGCAATCATTTCATAAACTGCTGAAGAAAAGAGTGGGGTATCCGGACAGTTTTACTGCAAATGAGGATGCAAATGGATTTTGTGCCCAAATCATAAATGAATACATATATTGTTATTCAATGACTTTAAAGTGTAACTGCCATTCTTTTTTTTATTTGTGTAATGTATAGGGGGCAGTGACACTGACCATTCTTGTAATATACTTTAATTACTGAAATCGTACATTTCTATTAGAAAAGTAGCTGTAAAGTGGCCCATTTTGAGCCTTAGCAACGCTCCTCTGTCTTCTGTTAACATAACTGTGGAGACTTGCTCAATACTGACTGTTATGTAATCAGAAGACAGAAGAGCGTTACTAAGGCTGAAAATGGGCCACTTTACAGCTATTTTTCTAAAAGAAATTTATGATTTCAGTAATTAAAGTATATTACAAAAATAGTCAGTATCACTGCCCCTACACATTACACAAATTAAAAAAAAGAATGACAGATACACTTTAATTATACCTAAAGAGGTGGTCACATAAAATAACTGCCAATGATTTTGGTGGAAAAATGTATTTTTAACATGGTTTTGACTCTACGTTCTATCTTTCAAAATTTCAGATTTCCCAAATCCATAAAGAATAGGAAAATAGTTACTTGTAGGGTACAATATGTGGGTGTTTGTAGCTCAGCACACAATCCAAGGCAACTTTTTGTACGTTTTGATCTTGATGACACAGCAACTGGAGAGAAAGAGGGAGAAATTATCCACGTAGCATAAAATATTTGGCTCTATTGTGCTTTATCACTGCATTATACCCTAGGGATAAGGTCAGTAGTTTACATAACTTCAAATAGAACAGACTGCAGGTATTGCTGAACACCTTGAAGTCGGATTTTAAGCTAATGGTCTATCCACCTTGTGGCTGCACCCTATGGTGGCATTATTGGGTATAGTCATAGCACACACTTGAACCTCACTGAAAGAGCAAGCGCATGCCTGTCCCTAACTATGTGATTAGGTGCTTGTGTTCCACTTTCATTTTTTGCCTAGTATTGACTTTCTGACACTCGCATGTGAATACACCCTACTTGGTGGTTGGAAAGGAGGGCTTGATTTTTTGATGTTCACCCCATCAGCAAATTTCAAAAGAAACAACCGAGCTCATGAACACTTCATCTAATAGCCAATTTGGCCAGACAGGAGTTTAGTATTTCAATTTACTTCTATGGAATTTGGAACTGTGCAGCGGAAGACGAAAGCTTTATCTGCTGTAATGGTATTTTCATTATTTTTAAAGGGCTAATGGTAAATGGTTAAGATATTGTCAGACTTACTGGATACTATGGTTTATGCTTTTATGCCTCAGTGAATGACAGCTAGTCATTGTAATGGCTTTCAACAGGCAGTTATAAAAAATGCAATAACATAGTCTGGCAACCTATCCCTATAAGATCCTTTTATCAGTTCAGACGATACATTGGGTGAGTTCTCTTATTTACTATTTCATTGTATTTTTCAAAAGATCTCAATCCTGGCCAGTCTGTTTTCATACCATTTTATGTCATTTCTACAAAATTCTAGCCTGATAGCATTAAAGAGATTTTCCGGGATTTTACTACTGATCATTTATCCTCAGGATAGGTCATCAGTATCTGATCGTGGGGGTCCGACATCCAGGACCCCCACCGATCAGCTGTTCGAGAAGGCACCGGCGCTCACTTAAGCTTAAATGATCTTTTATAGGGATAGGTTGCCAGACTATGTTATTGCATTTTTTATAACTGCCTGTTGAAAGCCATTACAATGACTAGCTGTCATTCACTGAGGCATAAAAGCATAAACCATAGTATCCAGTAAGTCTGACAATATCTTAACCATTTACCATTAGGAATCCAAGCTTTCTAGGTGTAACCCTGTGTTTTCAGCCAGAGCGAGCAGAAATAGTTACATAAATTACTCAAATACTACTGCTCACAGCAAACTGTTTCTACAGTAAGGTCAAAATACAGTTTTCCCACTGTTGTGCCACGCAGTGCAGCACAATCAACAGAAACCAGCACAGCCAAGAGTACAAATATCACTAAAATAGCAAATACACAAATGTACCTGCTTCAGCTCTAAACATGGTAGACAATGGTCCTTTAAAGGGGTTGTCCAGGGTTTACAAAGTTATGGCCTGTCCTGAACATAGGCCATCGCTAAAAGGGATGTGCAAACTTCTGCTTTCAAGTTCGACGTACAAGGTCCGTGGTAGCAGAATCCATAACAGAATTCTTAGGTAACCTGAACCTTGTACGCCGAACTTGAAATAACTAACTAATCAGCAGGAGTCCAACACTCCCCACCACACTGATCAGTGGTTCGGCTGTAGCTCCTTCGCCAAAAGTTGGAACTACATAGCTTTGTCGACCTTGTAATGGACACAGCTTGTCACTGCAGATATGCTGTTATTGATGTTCCAGCTCCGGCCTCTGATGAAGAAGCTGCACCCTTGCCGATCAGCTAGTGGTGGCCTATACTAAGCCCTCGGACAACCTCTTTAATGCAATGTACCTATCTTTTTCATGGACCTGTACAGCTGTACTCTCTTCAAAGATTTCTAACGTTTCTAAATTTGTAAGATGCTCTTCAACTATTTCTACGGGTCAGCAGTAGAGAAGACAAGCCATGCATAAAGGATCTCAGGTAACTTGTTATCCCAGATACAGTGAGAGGAATCCAGGACATGCCGCTCTTTCATGAGAGACTCTGTTGGGATTTCATGCTGCCTTGGTTCAGGCAGCATGACCTGATGACAGGTTCCCTTTAATATATAACAAAACCGTAAAGTAATATAATGTCCATGCTAACAGAGTAGTTACTTGACGACAGAGCTGAACCTGGGTTCAAAACATTAACAGTAGTAGATATATCATGTACATTACAAAGTGAAGTTACACATTCTCTAAAGTTAAACCAGAAAACACCACAAGATAGCTATGCTGTGCAGATGGCATTAACTTTAATGGGTTGGTGTATCTTTATTGGCACACAGCAGTGTGGGTAATAAAATTATATGACTATATTAGTTACAGGAACACACATAAGGTCACTGTACATTGAGTAAATGTCATTTATCACAGTCATTAAAAGAAACAAATTGAATTACTTAAAGATAGATACCATGCGGGTGATTACCTGGGTATAGAGCTCATATAACTTGGGTTCCAGATATAACGCACGTGGATTTGAAAACTTGGAAAAAACTCCTAAATGAGCGATCAGTTGTCTTCAGAATAAGGAAAAATAAACAAAAAAATAGACAAAAAAATCTTTAAAAATCCAGAAAATAATGTTTTCACAATTAATAGATTACCATATTTTATTTTATATATTTTTGGACTATAAAACAAACTGAACTATACAGTGCACTGAAGTACAAAGGGTTTGACAGTGTTTACATTTTATTATGCTAATCTGCTGTGAGGCTGGTAAAATAATAAAATAACTTTATTATACTAATTTGCTGTTCCTTCCTCTTCATTGGATTCCACCGAGTGATGTATTGTATTGACTGCAGTGATATACCACTGCAGCCAATCAAATCACTGGCCTCAGTGGCAAATGATCATGATGATGTCACCAGAGTACCACCTGCCTGGCGAATCAAAGTGTATGGTACCACCCACACACAGGAGGAGGTGAGCAGCGGTGGAGGAAGAGAGGTGAAAAGGGGAGATGGGACAATCACTTTAACAGCTGGGTGTTACCACTCCCCTTGTGAACAGGGCATGTCTGTACAGTCGGATACAGGGCTGACAATGTCATTCTGTGTAGGCAGGCATCCTATTTCACAAGGGGAATAGTAACACTCAGAGTTTTAAGAAAAATATTGTTCAGTGTTATTTCATGTGGCCTGTGAAAGAATACTAACATAGACATGTCAGGACAGTCCCCGAGTCCTCTTGGGGGGAGGGGGCGTACTGCGCCATCAATTATTATAATACTAGGGTGGGGGACATGTCAGGACAGTTTCCAGGTCCTCTTGGGAGGAGGGTTGCATACTGCGCCATCAATTATAATACTACGGTGGGGGACACGTCAGGACAGTTCCTAGGTCCTCTTGGGGGGAAGGGGAGTACTGCGCCATCAATTATAATACTAGGGTGGCGGACACGTCAGGACAGTTCCTAGGTCCTCTTGGGGGGAGGGGGAGTAATGCGCCATCAATTATTATTATACTAGGGTGGGGGGCAAACTGTGCCACCAATGAATGGGTTATAGTCATTGGTGGCGCAGTGCCCAGAGCCCCTCCCCTCCTCCTCAGTGCTATTGTCAGTGCTACCGCGCAGCCTAGTATCCGAAAATAGTAAAACCCAGTATCGAATCGATCCGGTTATAAAAGTATTGATAATTCAATACCCGATGCAACCCTAGTCAGGACATGTAGATGTCATGAAGGGGGGCTCCCCTCTATGACTTGTCACAATTGATTGATATGCTCCACTGCTTGGGTCTAGATAATCATTTGAAATGTGGAACTGTAAGTTTTTAATAAATGTTACAAGAGAGCTCATTCCTGAAGCACAGAAATTGAGCTAAAACTGCTCAGTCGGAAAATGCTAATAGGAAAGTTTTTTAGACTGAGTAACTCAATCGGATAACTGATTTAAAAATGCTGGAATTTAAATGGGTTTTCTGCTTTCCCCATATTGATGGCCTATCAGATCAGTGGGGGTCTGAGTCCCGGTACCCCCGCCAATCAGCTGTTTGAACAGAGTACTGTGCTCTCTTGACTGTTTACCTGCACGCCGTCAACACTGCAGCAGCGAGCAGAGTACTTACAGCTCCTCCGTCCCATTGTAATGGGATGTGTAACTACAATTGCTCTGTACCATGCAAGTGACCTCTGCTACATGTTTTAATGACTGTATATATGTGCATATAAACATTTTTACCTACACAATTTACGTTATATTTGTGGTTTATACATCATGCTAACCGTTTTCTTGGTTTACCTATCCTCCCTGCTCACGTACCAGCCAGAAGACCACTGTATTTTTCATGACGCGTGATTATAGGCCCATATTCTCTAGCATTACGGATGTATGTAATTTAACTTGAACACGCAGTCATTTTAGTAACCAGTCTCCCTTCGATACCGCCCATTTAGTAACCAGTAAATACTACTCAAGTGCACAGGACACACTCACTTTGAAGCAGCTCTTCTAGTTTTCTTTGCGTGTGATCCAATATTGTCAATCTCATCAAATTCTGTGTTATCATCTTCTTCCATCGCTATACCTTCAGCAATGCTTTGATCCTCAGTGCAATCCTTCACCTTGTCAAACTTCCGAAGGTCTTGGGAAGGAGCTACTAACAAGTCTGTTGGATAGTACTCATTGCTGAAAACAATAAAGGTGGCAAACTGAAGATATAGTTGATTCATTTTAAAGACGCATTAGTCAGCCTCCTCCAAAATCTGTTCCCACGTAAGCGTACCACCATGAACGTTATGTGCCACGAAACATAACAATGCATTTCTTGTGGAAATCTGGCCATCTAATCCTGAGAAATGCTTCTTTTTATTTTTATGCAAATAAGGTCTTCAGTGCACCATGGCTGGGGCTTCTCTGTTTGGTGCACCTGGCTTCCTCTGAATCATCACTACCACCTCTGAAATTTCAGGTGCAGTCAATCAAACAAGAGGAAGAGGCCTAGACATTGTTGTTGGGGGTGCAACCCATGGTGCACTGAGACCCCATGCTTACTTGGAAACAGGTTTTGGAGGTATCAGACTCCCTTTAAGGGTACAGCTACCCAGCGGTGCTGTCACTGCCATGATCTCAGAGTAGTGGTGATCCCACAGAAATGAATGGGATCACAGCACAAGTCACGAAAAATCCAGCAGTTTTGGATTTTCTGTAACTTGCACCACAATTCCATTCATATCCATGGAATCACTACATCTCTGTGATACTGGCTGCGACCAGTGTCACCAGGTAGCTGTAAGGTAAAGAGTTACTGTTATATTTCTTCTACAAAGGGTTTTTCCAGGAGTTAACATTGATGACCTATCCTCAGGACTCCTCCAAGTACCATGGCTCCTTCAAACAGCAGATCAGTGGGTTGCTCCAACGGGTCTGATATTGAGGATAGGTCATCAATATACAGTACAACTTCTGGAAGACCCCTTGAAAGTGAATATAAAATATATAAACAGAAAAAAATCCAGCAGAGCATAGCCACCTTCCCCTTGCCTACAGGTTCACTGTATATCAAAATCGTTCTCAGTCCCCTCAAAGAAGACAAGGAGGAGGGGATGTAGTAGTGGTTTCTCCCTCATGCAACTTCCTTGAACTACTGAAATGGAGAAGAAGCAGCAGTACTGCTGCCAAAGAATCACTGCCTTCTGACCCTGTTCAAAAGGGTTGTGTCATGAAAAATATTCTACATTTTTAAAACCAGCACCTGGCTCTGAATACTTTTGTAATTGCATGTAATTATAAATTTAGTATAGCCATTTAATAAAATGTGTCTGTTTAGCACCACCTGCTGTTTGTTCTTTTTCTTATTTCCTGTCCACCTTACTGAGTTGGTCGCACATGCTCAGTTTATGTGCACAGCCTGAGAAAGGACATGCCCACTGAGCTTCCAGCCTGAAATAAATCTAGCAGAATAATTGGAGAAATAAAGCGAGGAATATCTGGTTCCATGTGGGGTACAGGGCTGGTTCCAGCTTTGTCAGTAAGAGATTGTCATGTACTATATGATGTCTGATTTCCATTTTTCACACCAATCATGGCATAATCCTCTTTAGCTATAAAACATCAAACCATCAACAAAACCTCAAATAAATCATCAGATGCAAGATTGTAATGTAACTTTGCAAGGTTCAAGTCACATAGACATGTCGCTGTGTAGACTTAGCCTACAGAGCATTTATTGGACAGGTGCCAGTTTTGGAATAGGGATGGTATACCTACCCAGCAGCCTTGGGAACCCATACCCATTAGACCTTTATAGCAGATTTAAAGGACATGATTTAAATGTCTAAATTGGGGAAACCCATGATTCAAGAGCAGATATATTTCCTAGGTTCTATTTCTAAACAGGTCCATTACTTCTTCAATGGCACACAAAAGCTTGAAGTCATTTAGAATTTGGTGTAATTTCATATTTTTTAATGTAAACCTGATCCTACCTTATAAATCTCAGGAGAAGAGGAGAAAGCTCCCTTGACCGTGGTTCCACCCTGTCAGGGAAGTGTGACATTGCTTTCCACAGCAGAAACCGAAAGTTGGTATAATCAGTCCTCTCATTTACATCTGTCCTACGTTTCAGCACGTCACCATAGAGAACGCCAATGTCTCCAGCATAAAAGCCAGGGAAATCCTTTGCCTGCTTGCACTGTCGCTCATCTATTTGCTCATCCTGTAATTCTCTTTCTACATAAAAAAAGCAAAATCACTCGTGATATGCAGAAAAAAAATGTGGAAAATATGTTCAAGGTAAAAATGGAAGAATATAAGCTCGTAGAATATATTTCTTTATCAATCCTTTCAATTATAAATGGAAGGCATGGTGCTAATGTGAACACAGCCTTAGCATGAATATATAGTCATATAGGGCAATATAATTATATAAGTGTTCGGTATCACGGCACATCTAAAGAATCAACAGCACATTACCGGCATAAGCAGCGGCCTTTTCCAAATGCTCATAAAACACCTTCCAGAAAGTTTTGTTTTCCATCTCATTTGCATGAGAACTGTGAACAAGGTGAGAAAATTACTTTGGGACCAGAGCCATGGAATGTATCTGACACTTTCCAGTTCAATGACACTTGACAATTCCTTCCTGTCTTGGGTCAACCACACAGTACACGATGTGATATTAACTGGACATTTCCCATCGACATAACTATGCGGAGCAATTCTGAGATATCGTACAATTCTAGCACAAGTTATATCTTTAACTTCACTCCAATCAGTTAAAGGGAACCCGTCATTAACTTGATGCTGCCCATAGTAACGGCAGAATAAAGTACAGACAGGTGAGTTGATTTCAGTGGTCTGTCATTTAAAAGTAAGTGGTTGCCGAGAACCAACATCACAATCATTGCAGACTAGGCTTGGAAAAGAGTCCCGGCCACCTGAGAAGAGTCCTGGTTATTCATGAATTCCTGCTCTCCATGATCTCCTGCTGATGACTGACAGTCTTCTACCTAGTTTTCTCACTTTCCTTCTAGGAGAGAACTGCCAATCATCAGCAGACGGTAGAAGAGAGTAGGAGATTATAAATGACCGACTCTTCTCAGGTAGATTTAAGGGCCCATTCACACGACCGTCTGAATGGGTCCGCATCTATTCCGCAATATTGGGGCGGGTAGCCAGCTCCGTGCCGCGGCTCTGCATAAAAAAAAAAATGAAACATGTCCTATACTTGTCCGCAACAGTGGACAAGTATAGGCAGTTTCAATGGGGCACCCGGCCATGTGTTCCGAGCGTTGCGGAACACACACCGGGCGGCACCCGTAGTATTGTGGGTCCGCATTATTGCGGACCCGCAATAATACGGCCGTTTGAATGGAGCCTAACTCTTTTCCAGGCCCAGGCTGTAACGATTATGATTCTCGGCAATCACTTACTATTAGTTCATGAGTGACATATCGCTGAAATCAGCATTTCTGTCACTAATTTATACTGCCCTCAGTGAGGTCAACATAAAGGTGATGACAGGTTCCCTTTAAAGGGGTTGTCCTGTTTGAAGAGGAGACAACGCTCCATGAGAGTGCCGCTTCCTCTTCATTACACTGCACTTTGTCTTGGAAGTGCAGTGTAATACAAGTACTCGCTCCATTTAAGTGAATAGAGCAAGTACTTCTAATCACCACCGCTCCATAGGAGACGAAACGTAGTGTAATGACAAGAGTGGCGCTCGAATGGAGTGCCGCCTCCTCTTCTCACAGCTGATCAGCGGGGGTCTCGGGGGTTGGACCCCCACCAATCAGATATTGATGCCTATCCTGACGATAGGTCATCAATATTAACAGCTGGACAACTCCTTTAACGGTTTATTGGATCTACGCCACAATACACTATTTGTCTTGGTTATACTAATACAAAAAAAGCACTGTACAAGCACAACTTCAGTTAGATCAGGACCCAAATAAGGCTAATGTATGTAGTCTAACAGAAAAACTGACTCACACAATCAACTCAATCACCGGGTCCCAGAGAGGACTGAAGTTCACATAAAGCATGGCCAGCAAATATCTTAATGGTACCTGAAAATAAACATGGGAAAGTAAAAACCAGAAAAGAAAACAGAATAAGGGATAAGAAAGGTAAGGCGTGCAATAAAAGTAGCCAAATGAATAGCCATGGTGCAATACTATTGGTATAGTGCACCGATACATAAAAAGCATACGGCATTGTGGCATGCTCCATTAAGGCCCTATGCACACAACCATATTTTCATTTGGCATCCGATCCACATTTTTTGCAGACCAGATGCGGACCCATTCATTTCAAAGGGGCCAAAAAAGACGTGAACAGCACACCGTGTGCTGTCTGCATCCATTTGTCCATGCAGTGGACCAACAAACAAGATAGAATGTGTTAATCCTAGGATAGGACACTTCAACATGGGTTTTAAAAAAAAAAACGGTATGCAAACAGCTGAGATCCATGTTTTGCAGATCTGCGGTTTGCAGACCACAAAACGCATACAGGCGTGTGCATGAGGCCTAATACAATAGTTGCCAGCTGTTGATCTGATGGTGGCTACATCTGTACATAAATACAGCCAGAAATCTGATATCCAACTAACCTCCTGAAAATCTTCCTTTGCTGCCGCTCCTACAAGGTCATGTCTAAGTTTCCGAAGTTGTAGTAATTTTTCTCGATAGTCGTGGACAGTAGCCGGGACAAGTTCAGCTTGTAGGAGTATAGAAAACACTGACAAGTTCTCCCCTTCTCTAGGTTCCTAGAAATCAGACACACAGCGGTTAGTCCTTGTCTCATGGTAAAATGACAAAACAGTGCCTCTGGAAGATTCACTTACCTCTAGACTTGCAGATGGATGATCACAAAAGTGATGTAAAATCCGTATGGTCAATAGACGCACCTAAACCAGATTGGAAACATATTTACAACTGGCAATGAATGACATTTAATGCATATAGTGAGTCGCTGGCATTACATGGTATGTTATAACAAAACAAGGCAGTAAGAACGGTTAATTCGTTAATGGAGAAAAAAAATTAAAGTTAGTGTAATTAAACTGCCATTCACAGTAGTCTGAAAGTGGCTTTCTCCCATTTCTCCATTCAGGACGCTGGATCAGCCAAGCCAAGCAGGCATATTCGGCCTCCCCCTCACTTTAAATCATTTCCAGACAACCTCTTTAACATTAGTTTTCTTGTTACAGAACCTTGTAAACAGTATATTGGATTAATAATAGACAAAAAAAATTCTTAAGCTGTCCGTACACAATGATAGCTGTCAGCCGGACATGCCTGCTTGGCTTGGCTAAACATGAAGTCTCTTTAAGGCCTCGTTCACATTAGCGGCAGCATGGATCCGGCAGGCGAAGGGTGCTGCCGGATCCGTGCTGCCACAGGGACATGTGTGGGGCCGGAGCCGTGCTCCGGCCCCACACGTCACACAGTACATGCACACACACAAACATATACACATACAAATACACATACATACTTACATGCTCCTGGCAGGTCTCCACAGCGCAGGAGGAGCAGGACGGCTCGCACATAGAAAGATTCCCCACAGCGCCCTCTGCGGGTGCCGGGTGGAATTGTCTTATGTGTGCGCCGTCCTGCTCCTCCTGCGCTATGGTGACCTGCCAGGAGCATGTAAGTATGTGTATGTCTGTATATGTCTGTATATGTGTATGTCTGTATATGTGTATGTCTGTATATGTGTATGTATGTATATGTGTATGTGTGTATGTGATGGATCCGTCATGAACTCCATTGAAAGTCAATGAAGGACGGAACGGTTCACCATTGTATCACACCAAACGGATCCTTCCACTTTGACTTTCATTGGGGGTCATTCCGGATCCGGCTTGGTGCGGATGCCTGGACCGGAGAGCAAACCGCAGCAGGTCTGAAGACGGAACGGAATGCTTTCAGGAGCATTCCGTTGTCTTCAGTTCAGTTTTGTCCCCATTGACAATGAATGGGGACAAAACTGAAGCGTTTTATTCCGGTATTGAGCCCCTATGACGGAACTCAATACCGGAATTATGAAACGCTAGTGTGAAAGTAGCCTAATAGAGAAAAGGGGGAAAGCTACTGCCAGACTACTGAGAGCGGCTTATCTCCTCAAGAACAAAAGGACCAATATCAGCTTGGTGGGGCTACGACTCCCAAATAGATAAGCTTTGATAATCACTTATTGTGCATGGTGGATCCTGTCTTATCCGTACACAAAGGTGATATCATTACAGGCAGAATTAGAATGACAGGTAAGCAGATAACTGCAGTAAAAGGATCTGTACAGACAAGGAAGCGGCGCCTATTATTAGGCTTAGTGGCCAGTGCGAAAACTGAAGGATTTTATGGTTTTTGTTTAACTACAGATATTGACATGGAAAATTAAAAATAACATAATCAAGAATTCTTTAAAAATGTGTTAAATACCAAAAGGTGATTTAAACAATAGGTCATTTTCTGCCATGCAAATGCCACATACAGTTAACATTATAAAAGTTTAGTTTGTGCTAAGATACCTTTGATGAGTTGCTTGATAAATTAAATTGTAACTTGGAAAAAATCTCCATCTGGATGTCATGAGAAAGTTGTGCTTGATAGCCACAGAAAACTAGTCTAGTGCAGTACAGATCAGCCAGCAATAACGCACATGGATCAGAGGGGGCGGCACTATAAGAAAAGAACCAGGGCAAGTGAGACCAAGATCATTCATGAATAATGAACAGGTAACCAAGCACAATCCAAATAAAATGTACACCCTTTCCATGGGCAAAGAGGGTTCTACTCAAAGGGGATCTTCACTTAATTAGGAAGGAAAATGGCAAAGAGGAAAACAGCCAAAAGGGTGACTACACAAGCATATTATTAAGGTTGGCAGTAATAATCACATGTATGGTCTTGTGGAACTAGGAAATGGCCCTAGAGATGATACACTATAATGAAATGGTACAATAAAGGCCAGAATTCGGACAAGGTGCATCTTTCTACCTTGAGTAGTGCCAAATGTATTAGAGCCCTTCCGGTCACACAAGCATCAAACCCATCATCTTCAAACATAATATTTATGTAAGGCCTCACGCACATGACCGGAAGCTTTTTGTGGTCTGCAAACTGAGAATCCACATAATATGGAAGAGGTAAGCGTGTCGTCCCCATTTTTTTCCAAACCATTTGACTTCAATGGTTCCAAATTTTGTAGACAAGTATAGGACACGTTGTGGAACAGAGATTCAGATCCAGAAGGCCCACAGAAGTGTGCTTTCCGCATCCATATGTCGGTTCTGCAAAAGATAGAACATGTCCTATACTAGTCCGCAAAAAAATGTAGACAGCACATGGACCACAAAATGTTTCTGGTCGTGTGCATGGGGCTTAATGGTGTGAATCTGACTTATCTGAGACTTACAGTAACAGGCTTTTCACTCTTTCCACGGGCAGCACCTGCAGAACATCAGCCGAGTCATCCAGACTAAGAAGAGTACTCACAGCTTGGCAGGCTACAAGCAGGACATCTGACAGACAGAAACATGTTGGTAGGTATCACACCATCACAACTCTATCATTGACTGTGTCATCCATTAAATCAATATGGAAGCAATATCACTGAGGATTGCGAGTTGTTTGCGCTCAGAATCCAATTACACAAAACAATTACAGGAAACAATAATTGCTAAATATTTTTGCTGTTTGCTTGTTACTGTGATCGTCCCTAAAGTGTTTACACTGCTAATGAATGGCAGATTTCTGATTAGACGGGGAAAACTAACAATAATGTTTCATTCGGGAAGATCTGTCCAATCCAAAGATGGCTACATTTGATAGCTTCATGTAAGTACATTTGAACCGGAAAAGAGGAAACGTTAGAGATGACCCCTTAATGTTAAAGGCAGAAACTGAACCTAAATTCATTAGAAAGTAAATGTCTGTGGATGGATACCATGCTTTGGCATAGGTGGTTTCCTTTTGGAGATTGCCCTTCCCTTGGTTGTTCCTTCCCGGTGAAAAGCCTGGCTAGTTTGACCATCGTTGAGACACGTGATGGTGTCTCCGTGGTTTTCTTTTATTTGCATATTGCTTTTCCCAGGGAGCCTTGTTTTAGACTCGCGATGGTGTCTCTGTGGTGATGATGGTTGATCTCCCTGAGGTCAATCATCTTTTCTTAAATAAACGTCATTGTCACAGTGTTATGGAGCTATACTGAACAGACGCTTTTGGCCATGAGAAGGTAGCATAGATGTATTCGCTGCACGATTTTGTTGCACATGGTTTAAGTAAAGCACGCTCCTCGGGCTTTAAAAAAAAAAAAAAAAAAAAAAAAAGATGTATTTGTTCACAATCACTACACATCGTTTCTAGATTCTTACCTTGAGGAAACTGTGTTTGGTTCATCAAAGAAAAAACATTCTCTATAAATTGGGATAAAACTGGAAGAATCCTGTCCCTTTCCAAAGGCCTGTAGAAAGCAACACAAATATATCTGTTTTTCATGTATATTTTGTTAAAAATAATAGAATTGTTCTTGGCTATGACTTTTTCCATGTATTTCCACATTATATTTACCTTAGATGAGGCAGAACAACCAGAGCAGACCAACAATAGGACAGTTCACGGACATCGTCATGTGAAGACAGCGTCACCAAGGATAAGACGTAGTCTAGCACCGGGGATCCCTGGATGTCACCACTTCTCAGCTTAGCACTAATAAGAAGACAACAGAAGTAAAGGGCAATTCAATCCGCTCTACATTTAATGGGGTATTCCCACCTTCAGAATTTATGGCATATTCTGGGATAAACCTATAGGGAGAACAAGGGACCTGTGACCCCAACCTGATGATTTTATTTTACCAGCAGCAACTTTTACCACCGAGTCTACTAAAGGGGTTGTCTCATCTCAGACGTTGCTGGCATATCGCTAGGATATGCCACCTATCTCTAGAATGGGGCCCCCAAACTGAATGAGTGCGCCCTGTGCATGCCCAGCATGCTCTCTATTCACTTCTATAGGAGTTCAGCTATTTTTAGAACTTGCATAGAAATGAATGGAGGGCGAACCTTGCAAGCGTTTCAATCACTCCAATCACTTCTATGGGACTGCAGGAAATCAGAACTCCCATAGAAATTGAGGGCAGATATCGGACACTGTCTGAGGTGAGACAACCCCTTTAAAGTCTATTGGAGGTGTTTTTTTTAACTCTTTTTAAACTCCAACTGACTACAATGGAACAGACAACTCTCCATGTCTTGATCTGTCAACCTACAGACCAACACTGCAAGACTTAACTACACAGACTTACGGGTTAGTCTTTTCCAGGAACACAAGGGGATATTTTTCAATTGCAAGGGAAGCAACAGCAGGTGGCTCCGCCTTTTCCAAAATGAGTTTTGTCAGTATCGCCAGGGCCTCACTTCTAGCTGAGCCGTCCTCTTCAGTAAAGAGCTGTAGAATATACTGCAAGAGGCTTGGCAGAATATGCTGAAATATAAAAATGTATTAAACTATTATAAAGACGCAGATTCGCTGGTTCAGCTGGCAGCTCTTTCCTGACACCCAGGGGTGTAGCTAAAGGATCATGGGCTCTGGTGCAAGAGTTCAACTTGGGCCCCCCTTCCCTCAGTGCTTTGTGTGTCTTCTTATGCGGCACAAGGGTCTTTGGGCCCCTTAGGCTCCTGGGCCCGGTAGCGACTGCTACCTCTACACCCCCTATAGCTACGCCCCTGCTGACACCCACATAAACAAGTATGCTCGGCTCAGGTGAACGCACAGATGTTCGCTCATTGGAGAAAGAGGAGTAACCTACTCTGGCAGCAGCTTATCTCACTGAGAATCAAATAATTGTGCATGCCAAGATCCAACAACCCCTTATATACTTTTATATCTTTTATACTCTGTAGTCTTTATAAAGCTTGCATAAAATGTATTCATATTTAGCTGATGTAACAAGTCTAAGATGGCGCCTGTACTCTTATCTACACGAGGGCCTTATCTCTTCTCAAGGCAGTGATGCAGGATGGCATGAGGCTCCTTGCCCAATCAAGACCACGTAGGAGTACAAGAAGAGATATACATTGTCAGTTATTTGCATGCTTACGCCCCTTCTCCTTTGTCTGTGAAGATATATATCATTATAATAAAAAGAGGATCATCAGAGCTATAGAGACAAGCCACGAGGCATGATATAGAACTGATGCTGAACTATACATACTGTGTCAGTGTCCTTTCTTATATAAGTGTACACTCATGCCTGTTTGATTTGGAGTGACTGATTGAACCCCAGAAAGCAATATTTAATTGCTGACTTCAACAATCCTTCTGGAAGAGGAGCGTAAGAGGACATTCAGATGCGGATCTGCAATACCACGGATGCAGACCAACGCTTGTTTCGCAAATTGTGGAACACATGGCCCGGCACCCCGTTATAAATGCCTATTCTTGTCTGCTATTGCTGACAAGAATAGGAAATATTTTATTTATTTTTTACGGAGCCGCGGCTGCCCGCTATCATTGAAGTGAACGGGGCCGCACCTATTCTGCAATTTTGCAGGAATAGATGCGGACCCGTTCACGCGGTCGTGTGAACTAGCCCTAAATGTGAGGAACTCTCTGCACTGAGCTGCCCAGCCCTCCTTCTGCATCAAAGCTATAGTGGTCTCCTGATTGGATGCTACAGATGTCACTAAAACAAAGGGAGGGAATGTGCAGCAGTTCAATTCAGAGAGCACTTCACAGTTATTGTTGAGTGAACTTGTGTTCAACACTATTCACAGTGAAGCTGAACCTTGGGAACTTGCAGGAGCAGAATCTGGCAGAATAAAAGTTCATATTCACACTACTCCTTGAAAGATACACTTGTATTCTTCTCCCCAGCCCCTACCTAGTGCTTTCTTCTACAGTTTAGTATGGTCAAAACTGCTGACAGACTTCCTTTAAAGGGGTATGCACATGATAGTTGATAATTATTAGATTGGTAGGGGTCTGACTGCTGGGAGTCCCACTGATTGTGAGAACAGAGGCCTCACAACGTGCAGGACTCTCAAAATGAATTGAGTGGCAGGTTCAGCATGTGAACTGCCATTCCATTCATCTCTATGAAACTGCTGGAAACAGCAAACTACAAGTACTGACTGTTTTCAGCAGTCCCACAGAGATGAATGGAACAGCGCTTGCTCGACTGGCCACTCCATTTATTTTTGACAGTCCCTGCAGGGTACAGAGAACCCTGTTCTAAAGGTGTGTCGTGGTCTGGTGGGAAGACTCCTACTAATCTAATAGTTATCCCCTAACTTCAAGATAGGGGATAACTTGATGTAAGCGGAATACTTCTTTAAGGCTTTTTGCACAAGATTGTATTATGTATATCTGTTACTTAAAAAAAGAAGGTTAGTAATACTTGCCTGCTCAAAATGCCTCATTTTGAACATTTTTTCAGAGAACTCCAAAAGTAATCCCCTTGAAATGTCACTCTCAAGTACCTAAAGATAATGTAATATATACATTCGTTATATACTTCCCACTACAGCAGTTTATCACCCCCTGCTGTCTAATCATTAGTTTTTTTTATCATTCTTTAAAGTTTGCTGCATAAAATTGGGCAAAACCACACATGCATACATGTAAATGGATCACAGTGGCTCAGGGGTCTACGCTGATGCCTTGAATCACTTGGGGGTTCAGGCTTTATATCCCACCAGGATAACATCAGCATTACGCTTGTATGATCCCAATGTTACATGGTTTCCTCCCACCCTTCAAAAACATACTGATAGATTCCTATGTAAACTGCCCCACGTGTGTCAGATAGGGATTCGTAAAAGGGATATATTAAACTTGATATACAAGTGGAAATTATTATTTTGAACCATGCAAAGTACCTTGTTAACAGCTCCTTCGATCTCGGAGGCTGATAAGGAGATGTTTTCACTGAGAAGTAAAGTAGCAATGATGGAAAGAAGTTTACTACAGCAAGATGACGAGATTTGTGGGATTCGCAGTATGTCTGTCAGGATCTGACAAAATGAAACCAATAAAAAAAAAAAATCATACAACATTCAGTAAAATGAAAGGCTTATAAAGGTGAATGGAGGCAAAGTGGACTTACCGTACAGATACGCTCTGGATGAGTGACTTTTGAACCGTGGCCATGTTCTACCAAGATATTTAAGGCTTCCAGTACCCGTTCTATTTGATCAGAACATTCTGCACTCTGACCTGGACTCATTTTTCCTGCCAGTTCCATAAGTGCATTCTTGATGAAGACAAACACAAGTAAGTATGACAGTTGAATACTTCAGTCCTTTCTTTCCAGATGACTTATTCTTAAAGCTGATGTATTCTTTATCATCTCATTACTTCTCCTACTCATTGTATTTCTTTGAATGCCTAAAGGCGCATTTACACGTGCTGCCCATCCCTTCCCGATAATTGCCTGCTTGTCAGTGGAGGTAAGAGATGCACGTCCCCATTCCCCATCCACTGGATGGGTACAAGGGATCATTACTACCATTACTAACTGCCCAGAAACAATGATTTAGGTATCCACATAAACACTTGTTCATTGGGTGATCCGCAGCACCTTTTGTACTAACGTTCGTTTCCCATTGTCGGCCAGACAATTGTGTGGTGAAAATCCACATTAAGTGTGTATACAGAGCTACAAGACCAATTTCATTTAGTTTCTGCTTGCACATATTCCCACTGTAAACTTTATTGGTATAAGTGCATTTTATTGGGAATGCATACTGTACTATTATAGAAAAACTTTCAGAAAAAAAATTATTATACTACATTATACAAACATTGTTTAGTCCTGTATGTACCCATATCTATTGTAAGCACCCAACAGAGCACTTGTCACCATATAATACAATCCAATCAGAAAGCACTATGCTATAAAGCAGGGGGAGCTGAGCAGATTGAAATATAGTTTTGTAGAAAAAGATTCAGTAAACTGGTATTTTAGGCTACTTTCACACTTGCGTTTTATAATTCCGGTATTGAGTTCCGTCATAGGGACTCAATACCGGAATAAAACGCTTCAGTTTTGTCACCATTCATTGTCAATGGGGACAAAATTGAACTGAAGACAATGGAATGCTCCTAAATGCATTCCGTTCAGTTCTCTTCAGTCTCATCCGCACCAAGACGGATCCGTCATGACCCCCAATGAAAGTCAATGGGGACAGAACCGTTTGGTGTGACACAATGGTGAACAGATCCGTCCTCTATTGACTTTCAATGGAGTTCATGACGGATCCGTCACCTGCACACATACATGCTCCCAGCAGGTCTCCACAGCGCAGGAGGAGCAGGACGGCGCACACATAGGATGATTCCACCCGGCACCCAGCAGAGAGCGCTGTGGGGAATAGTCCTATGTGCGCGCCGTCCTGCTCCTCCTGCGCTGTGGAGACCTGCCAGGAGCATGTAAGTATGTCTGTGTATTTGTATATGTCTGTGTGACCGGAGCGCGGTTCTGGCCCCACACATGTCCCTGCGGCAGCACGGATCCTGCGGCACCCTTCACCTGCCGGATCCGCGCTGCCGCTAATGTGAAAGAGGCCTTATACATTTATGTCTTTGCTTTTTTTTAACAACTCTCAGTACAGGAAGAGGTGTTATCAATGGCTGGCAGCTATCTATGTAAACACACACAGAGAATGCTATCAGTCACTGATAATACCTCCCCTGTGTACAACTATCAGTGACTGACCGCTATCTATGTATACAGACTTACATAGAGAATGCTATCAACCCCTGATAACACCTCCCCCGTGTACAACTATCAGTGACTGACAGCTATCTATGAATACACACTTACACAGAGAATGCTATCAATCACTGATAATACCTCCCCGTGTACAACTATCAGTGACTGACAGCTATCTGTGTATACACACTTACACAGAGAATGCTATCAATCACTGATAACACCTTCTCTGTGTACAGCTATCAGTGACTAATGGCTATCTATGTATACACACTTACACAGAGAATACTATCAATCACTGATAACACCTCTTTTGTGTACAACTATCAGTAACTGACAGCTATCTATGTATATACACACACTTAGGCTACTTTCACATTAGCGGCAGGCCTGATCCGGCAGGTGAAGGGTGCTGCCGGATCAGGACTGCCGCAGCGACATGTGTGGAGCCGAAACCGTGCTCCGGCCCCACACATGTCACACAGTACATACATACACACACACACATACATACACACATATAGACAAATAAACACACATACATACATGCTCCCGGCAGGTCTTCAGAGCGCCGGAGGAGCAGGACGGCTCGCACAGGTGACAATTCCCCACAGCGCCCTCTGCTGGGCGCCTGGTGGAATCGTCATCTGTGCGCGCCAACCTGTCCCTACGCCGCTCTGAAGACCTGCCGGGGAGCATGTAAGTATGTATGTGTATTTGTATGTCTATATGTGTGTATGTTTATGTGTATGTCTATGTCTGTATGTGTGTATGTGTAGCCAGATCAGTCATGAACTCCATTGAAAGTCAATGGAGGCCGGATCCGGTTACCATTGTGGTCACACCAGACGGATCCTTCCCCATTGACTTTGATTGGGGGTCATTCCGGATCCGTCTTGGTGCGGATGCCTGGACCGGAGAGCAAACCGCAGCATGCTGCGGTTTGTTCTCCGGTCTGAAAACGGAACGGAATGCTTTCAGGAGCATTCCGTTGTCTTCAGTTCAGTTTTGTCCCCATTGACAATGAATGGGGACAAAACTGAAGCGTTTTATTCCGGTATTGAGCCCCTATGACGGAACTCAATAACGGAATTTTAAAACGCTAGTGTGAAAGTAGCCTCACACAGAGAATACTATCAATCACTGATAACACCTCCTCTGTGTAAACTATCAGTGACTGACAGCTATCTATGTATACACATTTACACAGAGAATACTATCAATCACTGATAGCACCTCCCCATGTATAACTATCAGTGACTGACAGCTATCTCTGTATACACACTTACACAGGGAATGATATCAATCACTGATAGCTGTACACAGGAGTGGTTTTAAGTCCAGAAAGAGCAGAGATATAAATGTATAAAGATTTACTGAATCTTTTCCCAATCTTTTCTAAATATCAATCTGCTCAGCTCCTCCTGCCTCAAGATTACAATTCATGGTGATGACAGGTCCTCTTTAAATAGGTTACCACAGGGTTACTCAACTGGTGGACCACAAATACCAATTGTCCGGGCCCCTGCATGTCCAGTTAAATATAACTGTATAGCAGGGTGCTGTCAGCTCTCTGCTTCACCATTCCCCCACCATCAGTAGTTTATTGATAGCAGGCACAATGCAGTGATGCATGTGCTGAGCTACAGTCAAAAAGTACTTAAAAGGAACCTGTCAGCTCCAAAACACCCCCTGAACTAGAGTAAGCGGTGTATAGTGTAAGTGATGCTGAATCCGACTATGTAAGTTTTATCTTCATACTCACTTCCATTCTGACGCTGTGCTCCCACAAACCTGCAGTAAAATGCACTCACTGGACTCTTCTTTGAGTCCTCTCCATTATGTGAGTGAGCACTGGAGTCCACTGAGTGCATTTTACTGCAGGTTTGTGGGAGCACAGCGTCGGAATGGAAGTGAGTATGAAGATAAAACTTACATATTCGGATTCAACATCACTTACACTATACACCGATTACTCTAGTTCAGGGGGTGTTTCGGAGATGACAGGTTCCCTTTAAGTGTATATTTAAATATGTTCAGCATATAAGGCCATCACCATCAAGATGAATTTGACTCACAGAGGCCCACTGGCCAACTATCAGCTTACGTCTACATTCAAAGTGAACACAGCCACAAAAAGTGACTGTGAAATGTTAAGGCTGTGGTTTATATGCTAGTTAAATTCATGGTTTCTTGCATCATAATTGTTTCATACGAGATCATACCTGAATATTATTATAAAGAGGCTCAAAATGTTCTTTTTGAATATATGATGCAGCAGAATCCACAAAGTGCTTGAAAACCTCTCCCACCAAAGTCCAAGGAAGTGACTCTTCTTTCTCAGTTACTGGTCCTATCTTCTGTAGAATGAGTTGTATTGCCTACCAAGCAAAGATGAAAAATAAAATGATACCAAGAAAGGATTAGCAAACTGGTTCTACCAGTTTGTTATCTGGTCCAAATGTCACACGAAACAGATTTTTTTTGTGATTCACTTCGAGCAAGAGAGCACCTAGTATACAAATGTGTGCTGCTCAACAATATATATGTGTTTTCTAATGGGTACGCTTTCTCACTATGGAGCGCTCCTAGTATGTTGAGTACATGTGTGCAATATTGTAAGCCAGGCAATGCCCCTCTAGGTTTCTAGGAAAGATATTCAGGTTAGTTTTCTGCATGTATTTCCCCAGAAGTCAAGAGAAGCATTGTCCAGTCTAAAGTAGTCATCTCATATATCAACCAGTCTCCGTAATAGAAGTAGCACCCACCCAGAGGTTCCCCTTAAGGCCTTCTAACTAGAAAATCTATTCTCATCTGGTTTACTCTCACAAAGGGCTTTTTTTCTGAAAGAGCTAGCAGCAGATGTGAGGCAGGCTTGGCTATTTTTCTATTTTCAATGGTATCTGTAAGTTGTGTTGTAGATATTTTTTGTGACTTATCCAACAAGGCGTGTGGCTTTGTAGGAAACGAGTCATGGCTTAAATGCAACACCTTGTACTAAAATTTTGGTGCATTTTGGAGTAAACTAAGCTGACAAACTGGTGGTGTTATCAGTTTCAGGCCTCATGCAATTAATTATATGTATTTTGTAGTTCACAAACTACGGATCTGTCAAATACTGACACCACCTGCGTGCATACCACAATTTTGTTATAGAAATGCCCATTTCAAGAACCAGACATGTTCTATAATTTGAGTAACGGCAACATTGATGTACATCCACGTGCTGTCTGCATTTTTCACGGAAGCATAGAAATGCATGGGTCCTCGTGCGGTCCGCAATAATTAGAATCAGACGCAGACCCACAATATGGTTGTGTGCATGAGGCTTTGGATTGACTTACTTTTACACAATATTAGTAAAGGTGGGCCAGTGAGTATAGGTCAAAAAGGTAAACTTTAAAGCAGGCAATGCAAAAGGTTGTTTATATATGATGCTTATAAAACATACTTAAGAAAATACTTGTACTTAAGATAAAAATATAAAGGCAATGGTACTACACTTATGTTCATATCTAAATATATTCCAGATTTTGCTTTGCAAGCCCTACAACAAGAAATAATTGAGAATAATTGAGCAAAAGAACATTTTTTCTGTAGCAGTTTGTTACCTTTGTGGCACAAGAATGAAACATGTTTCGGACACCTTTACATGTCTCAAACAGCAGCCGTCCCAAACCATCAGCCTTCTGGGGATGTTCCTTGAGATCCAGGAACATGCAGTTAAATAGTCCATTCAAATCAGACACCTAAAACCAAATGGAAAGAGAGTTTACATTACTATATATAGAATAAAGGGCAAATTAAAAGCACTTATGTAGAGTAAATTGACCTGTGGTGTGGATTTTAAATCCACATTATTTCAATGCTACGGATTAATGGATTTCACCCTTTCCAATGCATAAGGTGAAATCCATGTCAAATCTACAGCAAAATTGAAACACACGAAATACATGTGGAAATTCCACTGCAAAAAGTCTTCACTGTATGGTCGTACTATAAAGCCAGGGTCACACATGAAGAAAAATCCTGCGGAATAACCGCACAACCACAGCAAAAACTACACAAAAAATTTTTGATGCAGAAAAACCAGCGGATTTCATCCTCTCCATTGAGAAGGGTGAAATCCGCTGTATAAATTGACATGATGTGGATCACAAATCCGCAATACCACAGCTTTTCTGATGCATTTTTTTAACGCAACATGTGGATGAGATTTCAAACATTCTCATCCAGTTTGCTGGAACTGTACAACCCTGCCGCAACAGCAAATTCGCAGCCAATCAGTCATGTGTGACTCCGGCCTAAAGATATGTCTACACGACAAACGCTGCAGGAAATCAGCACCATTTCTGCTGGGAATCCACTGAAGAAAAAAATTCTACAAATGGTGCATTTTTTGTTGCGGATTTCATTGCAGTTGTGCTGCAGATTTGAGAAAGATTTTACTATTTGCATTAAAAATCTACAGCATAAACAGAAACGCTGCAGACTGAAAACCCGGCTACTGCTCATTTTGCACTGCAGATTTTCTTCTGTAGTGTGTGGATAAGAACTGCTAAAGACTCATTCAGTTTGCTGGCACTGTAAAACATTGCAGATTTTCTGCAAGCAATTCCACAACAGAAAATCTGCAGCGTATCCTCTACCTGTGAACAAACCTTATGGTTCACGCAGAGTCTACCTCCCATTGTATTCAATGGGAATCCGCATTTACTGCTGCAGCCACACCAAAAAAAAAAAAAAAAAAAGACATGGGGCACAGTTATTAAGGGTGGTGTTTTAGATGCTGGTCTTAATAAAGCCTCATAAGTGGCGGAGGATCTGCTGGTTATGAAGAGGCACCGGCCTCTACATAACTTCGGCATATCCAGCGCCACTCTAAATGTAAGACCGCTTCCTTTTAGACCATTTTCTATGCCTAAAACATGCGTAGAAAATGATGAATGAGACAGGTCTGCCGGTCTATCCCTTCCCTGTCCACTTTTTTAGACCTGGCGTGAGCAGGGAAAAGTCGCAGATTCCGGTCCACCATTGAGAACAATAGGAGGTGGATTCCACGTGGCCGCAAATGTTTTTCTGTGAAAAAGCTCCAATGGCAAAAACTGCTGTGTGAACATAACCTAAAGATTATGTACAGGTCTAAGGTAGATTGAAGACTAAGTAATGTGATTACGCTTCTACAAATCATTTTGCTTAGAAAACATCACTAGATATAAACAATAGAGATCTGTACAGTAATGTAATGCTAAAGGCAGCTAGGGCAAATATCTACACCTAACTTGGGATATTCCAGGTCATAATAGAAAGTCAATGCTTCTTGTAACAAAAGGTCAGATCACGGACATTCATTTTTAACCTGCACAGGGAAAATAAAATCTTAAATAAATCTGACTGGTTAGTATGTGAACAGACATGCTCTTTGTGTGGTCTGGTTTCGTAAGAGGCCCAATCCTAGGTTCATGGCATAATACAATGAATGCTATTATACCCATGTGCAATACCCTATTTATACACAATATGCTGGAAGCTCTGCTCATTAAAGGATGCCAAATGACAAATCTGTCACTGCCCAGATCCAGTGACACTACAACAGTGTTGATGGTTTCCCTTAGTTCTGGCTTTGAATTAAAGGGTTTGAGTATGCTAGACACATGTAACACTATGAGCAGCTGGAAGACACAAAACTATCTCCAGTCCAAGGACAGGCAATGATATCTTCCTTCCCATCAGATGACAAACGTAGCGGTATCAGAGTGAAGAAATAGTGAGGATCCGGAAAACAATGGTAGATGATTACTAAAATACCGAGCAGCATAATAGTAAATTGCATTGAAAATAAAAGATCAACTGGTTCTTACCTTTCTCATTAAAAATGCAAAGCTCTCCGCAGCAAAGTTTCGGATGTGCTCCTTCTGATGAGCCAACAGTGTACTGTACAAGCTAAAAGAAGGACAGGTGTCAATGGTTCAATACTTTCCTCAAGACCTAGGGTTCATCAGCCCAATCTGACACTGAACATGGAGAGAGGCAAAGGGCAGACTGGGGGACGCAGTTATGGAGGAAACCCAAACATGCACAGGGTCTAGTTTAATAAAAGCAAGCATCCTACCATGACATGAACAACTACTGTCTGATCTCCAAAAAACAAAAGGGAATAGAATAATAGGGCCATAAATATTAGACCGTATTCAACTGAATGCTTGTTCAGTCCACAGCTATCTCTCCCCTCTACCCCATAAGCATGCAGGAAGGGGAGCAATACGCTGCCAGATTCCTTTGTTTGATTGTGGCGTATTCCCCAGAAACCAAAAAAAACGGACATTTTGAAATCCTACTATTGTATCCTTATTTCCTCAAACATCTGCTATCAGGGGAGAATCAGGAGACCCTAGAAACATTAGATGGTCGGCCAGTCCCTAAGAAGTCAGGCAGATTTGGAAGATTTAATATGTTTGGCCAGCTCAAGTCATTTCTCTAATAAAACAAAACTCTAAAGGGTATATTAGACAGGCAGATTTTCTGCCAATAATCACTAATGAGCATTCCTATGAGCACTCGTTAGCGATTACCTGCCAATCTAATACTGCCTCCAATTGCCCAATGAGCTTGTTCATCGGGCAATTCTGATCTTTCAGCAAGCTGAAAGATCTGGACTTGCTGGCGGCATATAGTGCTGTGTAATCACAATCTGCCGCCGGCACACTGTGGTCCTGCATGAGGACAACTGATGGCATAGTGATCGCTCTAATAGCAGCGGTATCCTCTGCTAGCTATCTGGCGACTGCCGGGAAGGAACCGCCTACACCCTTAACAAGACGACTCCAGATATCATAGTTTCCCATCAGTGTATTATCTCAGGTTTAGGGTGCATGCACACGACTGTAGTTTTGGGTCCGCAAAATTGCGGAACGGGTGCGGACCCATTCATTTCAATGGGGCCGCAAAAGATGCGGACAACATACCGTGTGCTGTCCGCATCCATTGTTCTGTTCCGCAGCGCCACAAAAAATATAGAACATGTCCTACTCTTAAGAATAGGCATTCTCTATATAGTGCTGGCCATGTGCCGTCCACAAATTGCGGAACGCACACGGCCGGTATCCGTGTTTTGCGGATCCACAATTTGCGGACCGCAAAACACTTACGGTCGTGTGAATGCACGCTTACGGAAATTTGAACCCTAATTGGTAACCTACTATCTACTCAGAAACTGATTAGATTAAGCATGGAATAAATACACCAGCAGAAAATGGAAAACACCATCTGGGATTGAGCTGAGATTGATAAAGTATAAACTACTAGTGGTACTTGGTCAATGATCACACAACCAAGGCGGGGCACCCTATATTTTAGGTTCTGCAGCAGGGGTACATATTGAGGAATGATCACATTAATACTGGGTGGCATTACCCCATGCTGTGATACAGGCTACCACTCTGACATGGTAGCAGTCATACAGATACTGGATATCCTCCTGTGTTATGTCATTCAAACTCTTTCAACTTGGACCCATAGTTCAGCCAAGATGATTACTGGCTATGGTGCATGGGAGATCCATCGCCCCTTCCAGTCCCAGACATTCTCGATGGGAGAGATATCTGGTAAACAAGCTGGCCAGGGGCACGTTGTGCAGCACGGGCAGTGTGTGCAGACGTTATCTTGCTGGAATATCATGTCTCCAGAGTCAAAAAAGGCAGCAGGACTGGTTCCACAATGTCCTAGACATAATAACTACTAGTCAATGTTCACCCCTACATCATGACACCTAGTGTTGGTTGTGTGTGTCTCCACACTATGCCTGGTGGCAGCAGGTATTCTCCAGTCCTTCTACAAACTGTGATACAGCCTTCATTAGTACCAAGGCAGAAGCGGCTTTCATCACTGAACACTGTTTAATCATAGTTTGCAGGACAGCTGGAGAGTGCCTAAAGCTATCATCTATAATACAGAGACACACATAACCAAAACCAGGTGTAATGATGTAGGGCGCCATTAGATACCAAAGCTATTTCTCTCTAGTATTTGTGTAGAGAATATTGACTGCCTCTGGTATGTTCAGGACATCGTGGAAACCATTCTACTGCATATTTTTGACTCCGGTAGATGTGGTGTTGCAACAAGATAACGACCGCCCACACCACTCGCTCTACACACCGTGCTCTTCAGGGTATCCAGCAGCATGCCTGGAGAAATCGATCACCAGATCTTTCCCCAATCGAGAATGTCTGGGACAAGATAGGGTGACAGATCTCCCATGCACAGCAGACAACAACTACTTTGGATTAACTATTAGTCCAAACGGAAAGATTTTGGAATGACATACCACAGGGAAATATCCAGTATCTGTATGACCTTTACCATGCCAAACTCAAAAGGGTAATGTCACCCAGCATTACTGTGATCCTGCCTCAACATATCCCTGCTGTAGAACCCAAAATAAAGAGAGCACCATCTTGGTTGTGTGATCATTGACCAATCACCACTAGCGATTTATACTTTGTCAATCTCAGCTCAATCGCATTACGTTTTCCAGGTGTCCATTTCTGGTAACGTACAAACTCATGCTTTCTAAATTTGGAAAAAAAGGGGCGGATGGGTTAAAAGGAAGGGTTAGATACAACTCAAAATGGCATATGTATCAACACAGACAATTCTGCAACTTTCTAATGCCTATCGTCGGGTTATTGATTATTGATTGGTAATCAACTACCTTTTGGAGTTCTTCACCCAGGTACATGGAGTTGCCATGTCTTGTACACGGGGAATAAGTGAGACATATGCATGCTTGGTATATCATCATTCTGAGTGAACCCACCCATACAAACTTTATTTAAACTGATAAACAAGCATAACTCATAAATATGGCAGACAATTGAAATATCATAATTATGCAATTTCCATGCAATTTAAGAACATGTTGCAAACACAATTATAAATCATGATTATAAAGGTTATATGATTATTTCTGGGCACGATCAAGGTCATAATTCTACTGCTGACCCTACCCTTGGCTCTATGCCTTGAGAGAGTCAAATTCAAGCTCCTTACACTCCCTTAGTATGTATTGCTTGAGTGAGCATCAGCACATTTTTAGAAAAGAACATTTGGAAAATAACAAGACGTAATGTTTTACCATTAATATAGCTTAACTTTGTGCATTACTTCCACACTATCATACTTAACTTTTGGTCAAGTTAGCCTATGGAGCCAATGACTATGTATACATTCAGCATGCGCACAAGATTCAGTGTGGGAACAAATACAAGTTTTCCATAAATGGTGTACTTGTTATCTCTCTTCAACCCTTTAACGCCGTACACATAGGGCATTAATCGCCCACAACTGTATGGAGTGGGCTTCTGTGGTGAGTTCGCTCCATACACGGTAAGTTTTGGCTGTATAATACAGCAGGAACCCAGCTGCAAGGACTGGGAACAGCGATAATACAGAACTCTGTCATTTAAGCCCTTAGATGCTGCAATCATCACCAATCACAGCATCTGTGAGGTAAGATCAAAGCCCCGAAGTGAAATTGCGGGGCTCTGATCGGTTACCATGGCAGTCTAAATGCCTCTGAAGTTTCCTAGGTCTGCCATGGTAAGCTCACTGCTAAACTGTGCACAAGGCACAGCTCCCTTATTAGGGTGAATAGTACAAGGATCAAAAGATTTCGTGTACTAGCCCCCTAAGGGGTTAATAGTTATTAAATTAAAAATGGGAGAAAAAAACCACCAAAATATTAAAAGCTTAAAATCACCAGCTTTCACAATTTTACATATAAAAAATATATAATTAATAAAAAATAAGCATATTAGGTATCCTTATATCAGAAAATGTCTGAACTATTAAAATGTTTTTAAAAAATTCCTGTGTGGTGGACACCATTAGGGAAAAAATTAAAAACACACGATTCATTTTTTAGTCACCTTGGCCCTTGTAACCATGATCAAAAAGATGTACCGTATTTTTCGCTTTATAAGACGCACCTGATGATAATCAAAAGAAAACCACGGAGACACCATCACGTGTCTCAACGACGGTCAAACTAGCCAGGCCTTTCACCGGGAAGGAACAACCAAGGGAAGGGCAGTCTCCAAAAGGAAACCACCTATGCCAAAGCATGGTATCCATCCACAGACAGCTGTTTCGGGGTATTTGCCCCTCATCAGTGTGAAGTAGGAATCTGGCTAGTGGGAGCAATGCCTAGTAGAAGATTATTTAAGAAAAGATGATTGACCTCAGGGAGATCAACCATCATCACCACAGAGACACCATCACGAGTCTCAACGTTGGTGAATCTAAAACAAGGCTCCCTGGGAAAAGCACCTGATGATAAGACGTACCCCAGATTTTAGAGTAGGAAAATAAGAAAAAAAATATTTTTCATCAGACCTCATATCAGACCCCCCCATAAATTTCAGGACATCACATCAGACCCCCATATCAGCCCTCCATATCAGAATCCCATCAGCCCTCCATGTCAGACCCCCATCAGACCTCAGATCAGCCCCCATATCAGCCCACTTTACCCCCATGAGACCTCAGATCAGCAGAATGTGCCCCCATCAGACCTCAGATCTGCAGAATGTGCCCCCATCAGACCTCAGATCAGCAGAATGTGCCCCCATCAGACCTCAGATCAGCCCACCCAGACACATAAGGTTAAAACAAAAACCTCCCTTACCTGTCCTGCACCACAGCTCCCCTCCAGGTCCGGCGCTCCTCTGTCACCTGACTGCGTGCAGCGTCAGGTTATAGTGCGTACGCGGGTCAGGACAGTGCAGCGCCGGCCCGGGAAGACAGAAGAGCGCCGGACCCGGAGCGGAGCCGCGCCGCAGGACAGGTAAGAGAGGTTTTTATTTTATCCTTATGGCCTGGGTGGGCTGATCTGAGGTCTGATGGGGGGTCCCAGCACCTTATACATACAAGTGAGTGCTTCCATAATGGAAGCGCTCACTTGTATTTGCTTTATAAGACGCACCGCAATTTTCCCCCTACTTTTTTGGGGGGGGGGGGATTGGGAGTGCGTCTTATAAAGCGAAAAATACGGTACATACCACAAAATACCAGTACCAATAAAAACTATAATTTCTTTTCACAAAAATCGAGCCCTCATACAGCTCTGTAGACAGAAATATAATAAAGTTATGACTGTCAGAAAATAGTGATGCAAAGAAAATTTTGATTTTTTTCCCCCAAAGGTTTATATTTTTTTTAAAGTAATAAAACGAAATAAAAGCAATAATAATAATAAGTTTGGTATCGCCATAATCCTATTGAGCTGCAGAATAAGAACGTCATGTTTTGCACAGTGAATGCTGTGATGTCAAAATCCCCAAAAAACTTGGCAGAATTGTGGGTTTTTCTTCAATTTTATTCCTCAAAGATTTTTTTCCCCCGTTTTCCAATAAAAAGACAAGATAAAATAAATGGTACCATTAAAAAATGCATCTTGCCCTGCAAAAAAATAAGCCCTCGTATGGATATGTGAATGGGAAAATAAAAAAAGTTATATTTATTGGAAAGTGGGGAGGAAAAAGAAAAATAGGTCCGTTTTTAAGTGGTTGAAGAAAACCTGAGTTTAAAAAGAAAAAAAAATGGCGTAATGGCATAACGGTAATGCTTCATTGCAGAATCATAACTGTAAAGGAGGTCTTTTTTAGGCTTCCTTAATGTATTTTTCAGCAATATTATTCCCCGTTTCACTTGTACAGCTAGATGCATTTCTCTCTCAAGCAGGAGTTATCTCCCTGTTGAATCTGACAGTATTGTCTGCAGTGACCTCTCTTCCCTTACTTCTCACTATGCTTGTTTCACCATGTTTGTTTGTTTTTTTCTAGGGCCTAGGGCACTCCCAAGGAGGGAGAGATCAGACTTAGGGCCCTTTCACACGACCATATGCCCTCCGAGACATACGGTCCGTGAGTGGGCCTTATGTCCCGAAGTGGCATTGATCATGCGCACGGGAGCGCACAGCATAATTGATTACAATGATGCTGTGCATGTCGGGCCGCCCGCGGGACTATTGTCCCGCAATCATATGATTTTATGAGTGCAGGACAATAGTGCCGTGGGCGGCCCGGCGTGCACAGCATCATTGTAATTGATGATGCTGTGCACTCCCGTGCCCACAATCGATGCCGCTCTGGGACATATGGCCCACTCACAGACCGTATGTCTCGGAGGGTATACAGTAGTGTGAGAGGGCCCTTACAGACATACAGGAGCTTTTCTGCTCTTCAGAAGCAGTTTTTCTATTAAGCTTAGGAGCTCAGCTAGCTCTGGCATGCCCCCATTTCCTGTGAGCTGTCTTCTCTGTCTCTGTTAGTAGAAATGGATGTAGCCTGAAAACAGTCAGTGGACTGCAAGTTAGGTAGAAGTGAAAGTCCTAGTGGCCAAGACTTTACAACTTTTTTTCAGTTGGACACCAGTAGATTTTTTTTTAAATGAAGCAACTTAGAAATTTGGGAATTACTTGACGCTCTATTAAGTTAGATTGTGTCAATGTACAGTGACTCTTTAAAGGGTTTCTGTCACCAGAAATGACCCTATTAAACCAAGTGTCATTTGCAATGAGCAAATGACACTTGATGCCAGTAATGTTACTATTATAGTCCTCAGTAACGCCGTTTTGCTAAAAATAGCGATTTTATAATATGCTAATGACCTCCCCTAGGTGCAGTAGGCGTGAACCTGCACCTAGGAGAGTCCGTAATTATGCCTCTTACCACGCCCCCGGTCGCGCTGATTGACAGGGCCGGGCAGCCAGCTCTTTCGGCTCCCGGCCCTGTACGATCCGAAATCCCGCGCCTGCGCAGTAATGAAGCCGGGACCCGGGCGGGCGCCGGCTCTCAACGCACGCTGATCCCGCGCCTGCGCATTGCGATCAGCGCGCGTTGAGAGCCGGCGCCCGGCCCGGGTCCCGGCTTCATTACTGCGCAGGCGCGGGATTTCGGATCGTACAGGGCCGGGAGCCGAAAGAGCTGGCTGCCCGGCCCTGTCAATCAGCGCGACCGGGGGCGTGGTAAGAGGCATAATTACGGCCTCTCCTAGGTGCAGGTTCACGCCTACTGCACCTAGGGGAGGTCATTAGCATATTATAAAATCGTAATTTTTAGCAAAACGGCGTTACTGAGGACTATAATAGTAACATTACTGGCATCAAGTGTCATTTGCTCATTGCAAATGACACTTGGTTTAATAGGGTCATTTCTGGTGACAGAAACCCTTTAAGGAAAAACTGTAATGAACACCTAGACTGGAAACTATACAAATACCAAATTTCAGTCCAGAAGGGGTTGCTTTGGGATCAGAAAATATTACCTGGGTTTGTGTGAAGGGTTAACTACTACTGTGTATGTTATGCTATTTACAAGATCAAAATGCTAAAAGTAGTGCTGTGGCAAATACCTGTATATTGCTGGCATGTCCTTCACCATCATTCTCCACAGGTATTTGTACAGGTAAGATAAGGACGTGAATGCCCATTCTATTCGTTCAGTGTCCTTTGTGTCAAGCAAGGAGGAAATGGCTTTGAAGAAGTCTTGAAAATGAGGGTAGAAATCAGCCTGAAGATCTCGAGCCAGCTGGACCACCAGACTAAGTGGAAGCAGAAAGGTTTTACAGTAATACGCGCAGAAAGTTTCATACCATGGACATATGTATACAGCAATGCATGGGAAGCAATGCAATCTCAGCTTTACATACAAGTATACAGTATAATCTCGTGTACGTACTCAAGCAGAGGCTGGTAGGCAAGGCTATTCTTCACTTGAAGGTGCGTCTTCAAACTTTGCACTAGGGCATTCTGGTGGTAAACGAGCATGTGGAATGACTGGCATTTGCTGGACACTTCCCTGTAGAAGGTAACTAAAGAATAGACAATAAGTCTTCTATTCTGCTTAACAACATATATTAATAGGAGACAGCTTGACTGGAGCCTTTCCATATAATGCAGGTCAGTGGATAAGAGTCTTGAAAATTAAACTAAGTCAATAAAAGCCAGGGACGCAATGGATGGCAATTACAATGTACCCATTCACATGTATGCTACAATAAATCTTCTTGTTCAAATCTATCTCCACATCGTCCCAGTTAAGATTTACCTTTATTAACAGACCAGTGGCTCAGTTCACATCTGTCATAAATGATCCATCAAACGATGGACACCACCAGTTCTCAACAGACCCCTATGACTTACTGTAGATAAATTACTATCTCTAAAACAGAGCTCTCAAAGCGAAGGAGAGCTCACCGCACTTGCGCAGCTTCCCTTTGTTCACTTCTATGGGAGTGCCGAAAATAGCCAAGCCAACTATTTGAGACATTTTCAAAGAAGTGAATAGAACGGTGGCTGTGCTTACATGGTGCACTCTCCATTCGTTTCTATGGGCTTCCAAGTACGCCACTTGGCTATTTTTGGCACTCCCTTAGAAAATGAATGGAGGGCGGCTGCACATGCGTACCTCTGTACCAGAGGTGGGACCTGCATCTGACATCGGTGGCATATCCTAATAACATGCCGGCGATGTCTCAGGTGAGAAAACGGCTTTAAAGGGAAATTCATATGTTCATAAGGCAATTCCTCTAAACACCGGCACAGTAAAGTACTATAAGTGTAAATAAGTACATACCAAAATTTTCTGTGAGGTTGAGATCTCTCCATTTCTGTAAACCTTCATAGAAATAAGTCTCAACGTCCTAGATTTACGAGAGAAAAAAAGCCAAACGGTATATTACTTTAAGCAGTAGAATACTGATAGAATACTATCATAGTGTAATTTCACTTTGTATCAGTTCCGATTTGTTGCGCTTTAAAATGTAGAGTGCTTTTCCCTACCTGTGGCTGGATGCATCAACCTCCTTGAAATGATACTTCTTCCCCAGCTTTTATACACTCTTGATACTAAATGCCGCAGCATTTTTTCACTGAAGCTAGGCTAGTTTCACACTAGCGGCAGCATTCTCCGAACAACCTGCCGGATCTGTGCTACCACCATGCCGCCAGAGGTCCGGCTGCAGCACGGCATACATGCTGAGAGGCGGCCGGAATAAATTATGGCACGGTGCACTAGCGCTGGAACAGCCTGCCGGAAAAGGCTGCCACAATTTTGAAAGAAGCCTTTACTCCCTCCTTCTCCTTTAAATTGGTGGTGGGGGGGTGGGGGGTGGCAGAGCTAAACTCCATAATGACACCTCATAAAGGCCCAAGGAGACAGTCACCATGTCTACTTTATGTTGGCATCATTTTGTAAAAGTCACTTTATTTTTATGTAGGATGTTAGAAGGTTTAGGCCCCTTTCACACGAGCATGAGACTTGGACGTCTCCCGCATCGTGTGCCGTGTACAGAACTGCCGACACTGAACGGGAGTTACATAGCATTATACTGATTTATGATGCTATGTAACCCTTACAGTTCTGGAATGTGTTGGATAACACTAATATAATGCTGTCAGCATTATCCAACACATTCCAGAACTGTAAGGGTTACATAGCATCATAAATCAGTATAATAAGTCCGTTCAGGGCCAGCAGTTCAGAACACGGCACACGAAGCGGGAGACGTCCGAGTCTCACACTCGTGTGAAAGGGTCCTTAGAATTTTAGAAGCAATTTTCCAAATTTTCAAGAATATTTCCAAACCAACTTTTTTAAAGAGCAATTCAGTTTTGAATCACTTGGACGGTCTTACATAATAGAAACCACCCATAAATGGCCCCATTTTAGAAGCTACATCACATAATTAATTCAAAACAGATTTTTAAATGTTAACCCTTTACATGGTGCACATCAATTATAGCAAAATGGAGATTACATTTACAAAATGTCTCATTTTCCGCAGGTTTCCAATTTTAATCCATTTTCTCCTGTAACACAGCAAAACAACCCTCCATATTTATTACCCGGATTCTGCAGTTTACAGAAACACCAGATAAGTGTATGGGGCACACAGCAGGGCTAAGGCTGGGGTCACATCACTTTTTTGTCATCATACAAAAAACATATTTGTTAACAGATGCCACAGACAGATGCCATACTGTGGCATCCGTTCACCAGAGAGTTCCATTGTAAAAAAAACAAAAAAACAAACGTATACGCTAAAGTATATGTTTTTTACTGGACTGGAAGGTATTTGGGTGCCATGTTGCATTTAAAGACACCCTGCGGTTCCCCCACAGTGCAAACACCCAAAAAGTGACCACAATTTAGAAACACCACCCTCAAAGGAATTTTTAAGGAATGTACTGAGCACTTTGAACCATCAGGTGTTTCATAGAATTTAGATTTTGGGAAAACAATGTCTCCTTACGTAGAGCACCTTAAACGGCAAGAGGAGTCTTATAGGCCAGGCAATGCTCCCAGATATCCTATAAGTCAATGTTCGACCTTGTACAATCCCTTTAAAGGGTTTCTGTCACCAGTTTTTTCGGTATGAATCAGGCTGACATTAGAGATGTGCTAATGTCACCTGATTCCAAATATATATCTGTTTTATTTACTGGTGCCCCCATTTTTATATAAAATGAACTTTTATTTTATGCTAATAAGGCCTTTAGGTGCAAGGGGCGTTACCCCTGCTCCTAGAGGCTCTGTTGATTGACAGGCCCAGGCAGAGAAGAAACACTCCATTCACCATAGCTTGCAAGGACCTCCAATGATGTCATGACCATGTGATCAGTCACATGGTTTAGGAGGAGACAGGCTGTTTGTGTGATCCTAACCACGTGACTGATCACATGGTCATGACATCATTGAAGGTCCTTGCAAGCTATGGTGAATGGAGTGATTTCTTCTCTGCCTGGTCCTGTCAATCAACAGAGCCTCTAGGAGCAGGGGTAACGCCCCTTGCACCTAGAGGCCTTATTAGCATAAAATAAAAGTTCATTTAATATAAAAATGGGGGCACCAGTAAATAAAACAGATATATATTTGGAATCAGGTGACATTAGCACATCTCTGTCAGCCTGATTCATACCGAAAAAAACTGGTGACAGAAACCCTTTAAATAAGAAATTTCACTTGGTGCAGTCAAAACTGATCATATAATCTCTACGAGCTGAGGACAAATGGAGGAGTATCATCTGCTGTTTTCTTACACTTTTTATGTATAGCCCTGAGCTGGATCGCTGTAATGGACCTGCTAAGTGGTGGGATGGATGGTACCTGTCACCCCTAGAGTCAGCCTATTGGATCTCATGGATGAGGAACATTATCATACACACATATTGCATGAAACCTTACTCCTTGTGGCCAAATCTATTGCATTGCAGTGGATGGACAGACACCCTCCCACCCTGTCCAAATGCCGCAATTTAGTTAAATGAGTTGTCTCACCTCAGCACATGAAATTTATCATGTAAACAAAGTTAAAATAAGCCACTTACTAATGTATAGTGATTGTCCATATTGCTTCCTTTGCTAGCTGGATTCATTTTCCCATCACATTATACTCTGCTCCTTTCCAAGGGTTTGCATGTATATGGTGGTTTTGGGGGGATACAGATGTTACATGTATTTGTCTGAGAACTATCCCATAAAACCAAGCCCTGTACATAAACCTTATTTGAGCAAATGGACATCAGAGAGGAACATCTGTAGTCCAAAAGTGGATCCCAGCCTGACATATAATACTGAATATACAAGAGATGTGCAGCTTCCAGAACCAACAATGTCCCGAACTGATGGTCGGCAGATCTGCACTTAGAAAATGTCTGCTTAGCTTAGATACAGTGAATTAAGAAGAGCGCAGCACAGCTTACCTCTGAAGAGCCTTCTGTTCTGTCAATGCGATGTATGATGTCAATGTTGACATTTGCTAATCTTTCAGAAAATGTCAAAAACTAAAGAAAAATGGAAAAAGAAAAAAATATATAAAATAATTCAAAAATTGAGCAACATAGTATCCATCATATATTAAACACAGAGTAATTTAGAGTTATAAGTAAGAAAAGGTAATTAATCTTCAATTTAAAGGGGCAGCAGTACTTACCTTTCATCGCACCGCCAATACCATGCTCTTGCCGTGATCAAGTGACTGCAGCTCTTTCAATGAAGTCCTATATCTTCCTGTTCAGTTGCATAATGTATATGTAGCTGAGCAGGAAGACACGGGATTAGGTCAGGACCTCAGCCGAAGAGCCTGCCACCAGTCTGCTGGTCATGTGATCACAGCGTAAATCATGGAATCAGTGGTGTGAGGGTTAGTACTGCTGGAAGGTTAGCTGAAAGAGAGAATTTGGGTACATCCCAGGAGAACCCCTTAAAGGACAACATCTGCTTGGAGTTTGTATGTTCTCCTTGTGTTTCCGTGGGTTTCCTCCCACACTCCACAGGGAGCTTAGATTGTGAGCTCCAATGGGGACAGCAAGTGATGATAAGGTGTGTAATGCGCAGCAGAATATGTCAGTGCTACATAAGCGAGTATAATAAATAAACCTTCCTGTCCATTGCCAGATATTCTATTAGAATTGGAGGAGGGTCCTCCATTCAGGATCCCCAATTCTTCTGGACAGAACAACTCTCCCTTTATATGACCTGGTACTGAAGGACACTGACTACTTTCCACACAGATTACAATTCATATCTGGGTTCCCAGTAGGGCAACCCTTCAATGTATTGTCAAGGGACCCTTATTAATCATTAGAACAAATGATCCCTGCATGTACATGGCTGCTTAAAGGGGTTAACGTATCCTCAGGATAGGTTATCATTATCACATTGGTGGTCTGAATCCTGGCACCCCCGCCGATCAGCTGCGTTAGGGAGCCACCGCACTCACTGTAGCTCTGGTGAGCACTGTGGACTCCCAGCAGCATACGTAGTATGCCGGATGTGCTTGGTATTGTAGCTCAGCCCCATTCACTTTCATGTGAATGATGTACAGTGAAGTCACATGGTCTAGGAAGAGGCTGTGGCGCTGACGGTGCACCGGCTTCTTCTAACACCTGATTAGCAGGGTTCCCGGGAGTTAGACCCAGGATAACCCCTTTAAAGGGGTTGTCCGGGTTCAGAGCTGAACCTGGAGATATCCCCATATTCACCCAGGCAGCCCCTGTTACGAGCATTGGGGCATTTCATGCTCCGATGCACTCTCTCTTTTTTGTTTATATTGTTACACTGCTAGGTAGTCTTCCTGATGATGTCACCAGCTCTGATGGGCAGGCTTTGGAGCCGTTTTACAGGATAGGGCAGCGCTAAAGCCATTAGTGCCAGTGACATCACCGGGCTCACTGCTAGGTGGAAGCCTCCACCTAGCTTACCCCTGGAGAGCCCGGTACATCACCGGATCTTCTAAAAATGCCCTTTCTCTGCGCGATTCAGCACAGGGTAAAGGAGAGCATCGGAGCATGAAATCTCTGAACCTGGACAACCCCTTTAAGTCATACACTCTGTGAGTTTCTATTTCTTCCACTGAGTTTGAATGGATTAGTGGGGGCCTAGTGGTGGGACAATGGGTAAGTTATGGTTATGGTTTTAATATCATTTTCGTCGCTATAATAACAGAGTGGGGTCATTTCTCAAAACTAGTGTAAAGTAGAACTGGCTAGTTGCCCACAGCAACCAATCAGATTCCACATTTGATTTTCCAAAGGAGCCCTGAAAGATGAAAGGTGGAATCTGATTGCTTGCTATGGGGCCAGTTTTCCTTTACACCGGTTTTGATAAATCTCCCTCATTATCTCCATAAGATGAAATACTGACTGAAATATTCAATGCTGCAGCCATGACTGTATAACATAGCCAATCCCTGGCCTCAGTGGTATATAGCAAAAGCCCACTGTGGCCGGCGACTGGCTACAGCTGTCATTTGTGGTATTTGACAACTATGAAAACAAAGCCCAGAGGGGTGGAGCAATGGAGGGGGTTCGGAACAGTGTTTTTAACTTTTCTTTCCCATGCCTTCAATTTTTTAGATTTTTTTTTTTAAGTCAGACAATCTTTTAAAGGGAGTCTGTCGCCTCATTTTCACCTATATAACTAACAGCAGTGCCCCACAGAAGATTGTATACACATCCCAGACATACCTGTGTGCACTGTGTGTCTGTATTACATGTCCAGAAAAAGCACTTTTATTCTGCTGGAAAACAGCTCCCAAGTGCCCAGCTGAAAATGAAACTAAAAACAGCTTTCTCTCCCGACTGGATTTCTAACAGCTATATCTTCTGATATACTGGATATAATGCTGTGGTATCATTTTAAAGCTTGGAATACCAGCTTTTAAAGAAGGTCAGAACTATTTTTCTATCTGCTACCAATCCCAAGATATAAGCAGCTAAAGCAGCCCTCCCCTCTTCAGTCTGGTTTGCAGCAGAGCTGGGCACTTGGGAGCTGTTTTCCAGCAGAATAAAAGTGCTTTTCCTGGACATGTAATACAGACACACAGTGCACACAGGTATGTCTGGGATGTGTGTGCAATCTTCTCTGGAGCACTGCTGTTAGCTATATAGGTGAAAATGAGGTGACAGACTCATCTCATCATAGACAATGGGGGAATATCGCTAGGATATGCCCCCATTGTCTTATAGGTGTGGGTCCCACACCTATCTTGAGAACTGAGCCCCGCAAGGTGGTGGCTGGAGGACTCCAGTCCGGCCACTACCAAGCCGGTTCCCCATAGAGGTGAATGGCAGCGTACAGCTCCCATTCATTTCTATGGGGCTGATGGAAATAGCCAAGCCAGCATTCGGCTATTTTCGCCAGCTCCATAGAAAATGAATGGAGGGCGGTTGCGATATGCGCCCGTTGTCCATGATGAGACAAACCCTTTAAAGGGATTATTCATAATGTTGAGCAAACTTGTGTTTTCAAGTTCGGCGTACTAGGTTCTGGTTATGTAAGAACTCAGTTATGGATTCCACTACCACGGACAATAACTTATGGTCTGTGGTAGCGGAATCCATAAAGGAATTCCTAGATATCCCGAACCTTGTACACTGAACTTGAAAACACAAATTTGCTCATCCCTAATTATTAACTAAATGTATTATAACTTCCACAAGCCGAACCTTCAAGAGCAGAACAGAGGTGGTAGCTGCACAGAGTGTGCTGCTTAGTGACAACCAATACATGTAAGAATTTATCCACTGAGCCTCACACTGGTCATGTGGTACTGTCCTTTTAACAGGCAATCAATCAACTTTATTTATAAGGCTCAGAACACCACTGGTTGTATATACCCCGCAAGATACGTCCATGTGTTTACTAAAAGCAGAAGGCATGTGGTCAGTCTACAATGTTCAGCACATGCTGGGACTTGTAGTTGTGTTGTAAGTCTCTGCACATCCTCGGCTCCATGCGAACCATGGTAGCAGCTCCCTCGCTACACTGTATGCAGGAGATATTACCTTAAACGTGTTCTCCGCCTTGTGGTGAGAGGATTTTGTCTTCATGGCTGACAAGAGGTAGGATCTGTACTACGTCGATGATAAAGCAGGGAATGCGCGTTATTGTATTACTGTATTACACTTTTTCATCCACAGCAAAAAAAAAAAAACACGTTGCTAGATACTGGAAGCTGCCATGTTGCCTCGGAGAATCAGGCAGGATTTCCGGCTTCCACTTGCCAACCACAATATGAAAACGTACGTGCTCACGCGACAGTCGGCATTTTGTGATTGGCAGCGACAGGGATCTGCGCATGCGCTTCTGCAGACCAGTGGCTTAGGCAAGTTATAGGCAGTGTGAGGTTATCCGCACGCCTGGCTGCGCATATTACTATCAGGTAGCAAAATAGACAGCTTAAAAAAAGCTTGTGCCCTGTGTGTCACATTTCCCTCAGACTTTCAGATAACAGGAGCTGCAATTTTTGCACCAAAAAAGTAGAAGAACTGAAAAACGCCACTAAAACGTGTGAATCTATCATAAAGACCCCAAAACACACATATTTTTGGCATTCTTCCATTACTAGAAAAAATGCCATGGAAAACATTTGTGTTTTTTTCTATACCATGTGCAGCTTTTTTTAAGTAATGTTTTATGCAAAAACAATGGTGTTTTTTTTCTGCCATTTTTTTTAGCTATAGAGAAAGAGATGAAAATCACCAAAAAAAAAAACAACCCAAAAAACAGCCTATGAGCTGGTTCACACAGAGATTTCTGGTGTATATTTTGACGGATAACAAGAAGGAATAATAAATGGTGATGTGAACCTGGCCTTAACATTTCTTCACAATTCTTTGAGATTAAAAAAAAAAAAAAACATAGAGAAAAATCATGATTTTGAAGAATGCTGATTTTCTTTTAGTGTGTTATTGATTCATTGTGGAAATGTAGTAAAGAGAATATATATTGAAACATAGTCACTTAAAAGTTTTTATGCTGTTCTTATTTCCTGAGTGCATATGTTTTTATTTTCTTTGCTTAAAGGGGTTGTCCGAGTTATGACAAAAAAAATATAGCACTGTAAATCGGATGGGTAGCAATATATAACTAAGTTAAGCAAGTTTTAGGCAAAAAAATCCATATTTCCTAATTTCCCTGGTTCTCTTCTGGCCTTTGTTTACATGCAATAACAACAATCTCAGCCTCTCCCCCCCCCCCCTCTCTACAAAGGGAATGAATACAAGTGCTGAGTGACATGTCTGCCTGCTGAAATACTCAGCAGCATGTTGTATGTGTAGGACTACAAGTCCCAGCTGTACAATGACACTGCTAATACATACAGGAATTTCTCCCTACCTGTTCTTGTACAATACAATTCCTCTATAGCTCCTTGCCCAGCATTTGTCTCCTCTCACTGCTGCAGCTACTGTTTGTTGTAAAGCCTTGAGCCCTCAGTGTGTTCTGGCTGAAGGGGTTAATGTTTTATCTGAAGAAAACCAGGGAGAGAGCAGATAGCAGCCCAGCAAAGAATGGGGGCGTGGCCAGTGACGTCTGGTGTACAGACTGTTATCTGATCTCTGAGGCTTATGAATGAAACATCACAGAGCAGAGAGATAAGGTGACATCACAGGTCATGTGACCCTCAGTCAACTCTGAGAAACCAGCAGCTTTAGAAACACAAAGTATATGGGAAAGTTAGAAACATATAAAGAACAAAAAAATAACTCGGACAACCCCTTTAATTATGGGCACAGCTCTCCTGCCTGAGAACGGGCTTAGTTGTCCTCAACACTTAAGGCCTTATTCACATGTCAGTGATTGTGAACCAAAACCAGGACTGGAGCCTCCACAGACATAAGGTATAAGAGAAAGATCTGCTCCCGTTCTGTGTTTAGAGCCACACCTGGTTTTGGCTCAAAATCACTGATGCAAAACACTGATGTGTGAATAAGGCCTAAAGGGGTTATCCAAGACCTATAATGCTCCCCCATTATAGGTCTTACCTAGAGATGAGCGAATCTATTTGCCACTTCGTAGATTCGATACAAATCTTGGAAATTTTCCGCTGTGAAGCAAATCCGAATTTTTTGAGATTCGCTTTGTTAGATTCGAAAGTGTTCTCAAGGCTTTCTACGCATTCGCTACGTACTTGTTCAATAAATTGTACGCTAATGCTACGTATAAGTTAGTTTATACGCTGATGCATACAAATTCAGTTAATTAGCGAACTTTTACTGTTCGTTATTCGTGTGGCAAAAGCCCGGGAAGAAAGCGGTCACCTGACCTAGTGGGAAGGGCTTGCTCTGATTGTCTCAGGCTCAGAAAGCCAGTGACGTAGCAGTTGTGCTGTGACTGCTGAGACGAGCAGAAGCACTGTCTGTGAAGTTCCTAAAGACTGAGACCTGTTTTGTTAAAATTGGGGTGTAATTGTTCTGGGAATCCATATTACACATATCAGGGATACTGCAGGGCAAGTGCAGGGCTAGTAATTAATCAGGCAGGGAGAGAGATAGCGAGAGAGAGAGGGACAAAGACCAGCTGCAGGGCCACAGTAAAGTGAAAAATGTCTGGAATGGATAAGCAAAAGGGGTCCAGTTCCAGCCAGGGCAGCAGTGCCAAAGGACCTGTAGCCAGAGCTTCTACTTCTGTAATTCATAATAGTTGGCCACTGTTCAATCAGGCTAAGTCACAAAGGAGCAAAATTGTAGTGGAGGAGGTAGTGGAGTGGATGGCACGCTCATCTCAGTCTCAGCCGGATGATCTGCTGTCATCTGCTGATACAGTATCCATATGAAGCCAGGGTTCAGACTCAGAGCGTTCCTCCTGCTCCACCATTGTGCTCCAGCAAAGCCCGTCATTTTCTGCCACATCTCGGTCTTCAGTGCCCCCTCCTAGTGGTGTCCCTTCTGCAATTTATAAAATAAAAAGCCACTGAACCCCACCGCATAATCCGGCGGTTATAGAGGACAGCCTCCCTGAGGATTTCTTAGAGGGCAGTCAGAGTTTGGACTGCCCGGAATTGGCGGTTGGTGGGGAACAACCTAATTTGCAGTCCGAAAAAAGTGGTGGGGAGGAGTCTGATGATGAATCTGATGTGTTAGACCGGAGGACCTGGGAGATGGATCTGGCTGGTGAGGAGGGTTTGATCTCCGAGGAGGAGGTTGGTAGTAGTGGCAGCAACAGAGGGCAGAGGCGAGTTAGGCTCAGGGCCAGGCCTTCCTTGGGAACTAGCGAGGCCCCAAGTATAGTGGGGCCGGCACCAGGGTGTAAGCGTGCAAGGGCTACAAACTTGGCCAGCTGTGGAGGGTGCACGTCGGGTGTGTGGAAGTATTTCACCACTCTGTCTGGGGTACAGCAGCATGGCCACGTGTAATTTCTGTAAACAGAAATTGAGCCGTGGGAAAGCCACAAATGTAGGGACCACTGCTCTGTGGAACTATCTGAAGCGGCATCATGCTGCCAATTTAGAGAAGCGCATTAATACTGAGGAGCTGGCTACTTCTCCCGGGGTCCCTCGCGTGAGGCCAGCCACATCCAGGGGCGTAACTAGTACATACACCTCATCGCCCACTGCGTGCATGTCTCCACCTCCTCTTATTCGCCAGCCATCTATTGCCAAGTGCGTGGCCAGGAAGCAGGTTTACGCCACAAGTAATCCGACAGTGCGCAAACTGAATTGTCACCTGACAAAGTTGCTGGCTGTGCCAGTCTCTGCCGTACAAACTGGTTGACTGCACAGCTTTTAGGGAGCTAATGTTGCGCTCAGCCACGGTGGCAGGTCCCTAGCCAGCATTACTTCTCAAACAAAGCTATCCCCGCCCTTTACTCCAACGTGGCAGACAATATTGGACGCTCCCTGCAGCTGTCTCTCTGCAGCACCGTGCACGTCATGGTGGACACCTGGAGCAGTGTTTATGGCCAGGGGCAATACATGTCCTTTACTGGCCACTGGCTGAATGTATTTAGTGGCAGCGAGGCAGGAACCCCCCAGCAACCGGCCCAATTGCTGTTGGCACCTCCACGTGCTTTCCAGCCAGGATTGCAGCAGACCACCCAACAACTATCCGCTTCCACCTCCACGGGCAGATCACCTGCTGGAGCATCAGGCCAGAGAGTTACCCCCCCCCTCCTTCATATCATATGTGCCAGGTGAAATGCTGCCATGCAGTCTTAGACTTAATTTGTCTTGGCAGCAGCAGCCACACAGGCCAGCGCTTGCTGCATTACATGAAGCAGCAAATAGCGCGCTGGCTGTCTCCACGCCAGCTGAAAGTGGGCAAGGTAGTGAGTGACAACGGGACAAATATAGTAGCAGCGCTGAACCTGGGTCAATTCATGCATGCTCCCTGTAAATCTAGTGGTGCAGAGATTTCTAAAAACATTACTGGCCTGCGCACTGTGCTGGCAAAGTTGCGGAAGCTTTGCACTCATTTAAGCCATTCTTATGTGTCTTGCCACGCTCTGCTTGAACTGCAGCGGCAAAATGGTCTAACGCCACACCGCTTGATAGGTGATTGCCAACCCAGTGGAATTCCACGCTTCATATGTTGCAGCGGCACCTTGATCAGCGTAGAGCAGTGGATTGTCCAGCAGCAGCCAGAATCTTTGACCATAGGGAGCAGGTGTGGCTTTGATTTCTGTCAGTGGAGGCTGGTCCGAGATGCCTGCACTGTTCTAAGGCCCTTAGAAGAAGCCACTAAATTGGTCAGCCAGGACAGCTGCGGTGTGAACGACATAATTTCACTAATATTTGTGCTGGAAAAGACACTCAAGCTCATGCAGCAGGGGGCAATGGGGGAAGGAAATCCTGGCCATCTGTCTGCACGCCATGCTGTCACTGTAGGGGAGCCCCAACGCCAAAGTTCCCTTGTGGAGCAGGAGGAGGATGAGGAGCTTCAGGTAGAGGAGGAGGAGGAGGATTTTAATGAGGATGATGATGACCAGGAGGAGGAGGAGACACAGCTGAAGGATAACGATGATGAGACTTTCAGGGACACTGAAGTGTCTCAGAGAGAGGCTGAGATGGAAAGAACTGGCTCCTCGGGCACGCTGGCCAGGATGGCGAACTGTATGCTCACATGCTTACGGAGTGACAGGCGTATCCTAAAAATAAGGCAGACAGACGAATACTGGCTGGCGATGCTTCTGGACCCGCGGTATCAATCCAACATGGGGGATTGTTTTCCTCCCCAGGAAAGGGAGGAGAAATTAGCATAATTGCGGGAGAAGCTATGTAGTAACCTGGCCACAGCTTTTAGCCAGCCCCAGCCTGCTGCCAGCGTCTCGAAGAAGGAGGTCCGGCAGAGTCATCCACCTCCTGCCACAACCAGCAGCAGCCAGTTAAGCCTAATGAGTATGATGCAGCAATTTTTCTCTGCCTCCCAACAGCCACAGCCAAGTGAGCAGGCCCAGACCACCTGCCTCAACAAGCAGGTTCAGGCTTACCTGCAGTCTGGCTCGCAAAGCCTCTTCTCAGACCCCCTGAACTTCTGGGCAGGCAGATTACAACAGTGGCCAGAAGTTTCACACTATGCACTAGGGCTTCTTTCCTGCCCAGTCTCAAGTGTCATGTGAGAGAGGGTTTTTAGTGCCGCTGGGGGGGGGGGGCTGGATTACCTCTGAATTTCATACTCCAATTGCTGAGGCAGGTGATTAGATCAGGCCTTGCAGGCCAAAATAGTCCAAGTGTCTTCCGACTGTTGTAGTCAGCCGGCCCATAACGTTACATGCCAAACGTCTTGTGTCATGTCATGGGCTGTATGAACCCGAATTATCCAAACCAAAACCCTTTTAAAACCCGAAAACTGTTAGTCTACTTCTGCCTCCGTTTTCTACATCAGCGCTTAGTAGCTGTTGTTATACACCTTTATATTAGTTCTGTTTAGTATTCTTAAATTTGTTTTGGAGCCTTTACTCCCCCCCCCCCAAAAAAAAAAAATAAAATAAAAAAAATAAAATATATATATTTAAAAAAATAAATAAAAAAAAATATAAAATTGTTACACTGTTGTTACCTCCGCCTCCCGTTACAAGTTACATTAGTGGAGATTGTTATACTCCACCGCAGTTTGTTGTATTTACCAACCACTCTCTGCTGATATACCCCGTCCCCTACAACTACTGGCCGGGGCACCCATGAAAAGCCCATATATAATTTTCACTGCCTATGTTTACAAGGTGGAATGTACAGGTTTTTGTCCAAACAAGCCAAGCCTTTTTCTTTTACTGTAAATTGTAATCAGTGAACCGGAGTGTGCGTAATTTATTAATACTTTGTCCGACACTGCTATGTTCATTAATCCAGGAAAATGGCCTTTGGACAAATTTTTGAGGCTTCTGCCTAAACAGACATTCCTGTCTTCTTCACACTATGTCAGGAAGGAGTTAAAGGTTTAAAAAAACACTCAAAACACAGGTTTTACAAGAATAATTTTAGTAATAAATAATAACTTTTATAAACAATATATAATAAACAAAAGAGAGGACAAAAAAAAGGTTACGCCTGCCTTTGCCGACATCTGGCCATCATGTCCTGCATTTCTCTCAGCTCCAGCTGCAGGCCGCAAAGAAGCCGGGAGGCAGCGTGGAGCCTGGTCCCGAACCGGCGTAAGCTGCCTCCACCTCAAAGTCAGTGGGGATATCTGTAGGGGTGGAAACAGTAATATAATTAGTATGATCGAGTAAAAGTGGTTGTCCCTCGAAAAAAATTCTAAACTTTCAAAACCATCACCTGGATAATACTTTAGCAATTGCATGTCATTAAATATTTGGTATATGTACTGGAACGAGTTATTCAGTGACATGTATCTGTATTGAGCCTTTTTTTTTCTTTGAACTGCTCACTGAGAAGGCCACACATGGTCAGTTTGGGGTTTGTACTTACTGGACACCCATACTGCGTGGTCTTCCTATGGTCCAGGGGAAAACTCCTCCCTGACAGTTGGAGCTACAAAAAATAAAACATAAATTTAGCTTATACTTTGAAGACAGGAGGTCCACCCATTACAGTTTTTATTTTACCTACCTTCTACCTCGGGAAGTTGGGCTGGTGGTGTTGGAGGGGCAGGTGGGGTCCTCTCTCGCTAGGGTTAGAGGGGCTCCTCTGTGGTGCAGCAGCTGACAAAAATCATTAAATAATGGCATTACATTCAACTCTAATGAACAGTTGTAACTTCTGATGTTGATACATGTGAATTGTTTGGGGCTGGATCCCATTCCTAACCACTAGTGCTCCTACTGCAGCTGCACTCCCACATAGTTTGGATTAAAAATAAATGAAATATGTTTACACTTACTAGAGGCTACAGGTACTGTAGGGGCCGTCCTGCCTCGACGGTGACCGCTGTGATGTCGTCGTTGACAGTGCTCTGCAACATAAATCCGTACACAATTGTTATGATGACCGTTTTTAATAATAACACTGTATACTACTATGAAGATATTATGGGTTGAGAGGGGGGCCATATCCATTTTTTTTCTTCTAAATAGGTATTTATCACGATAGATATCGTTATTGGAATAAATTTCTTAATATCGTTAACACGGTAGGAATACTTTGGATATCGCCCACTGACAGTAGCTGCAGCATGGGCACGTCTTTGAGTTTGTGTGTAGGAGGAGGAAGCGCTAACTATGAAGGGGCATATATCTAAGGGTACTTTCTTTCACACTAGCGCAGTTGCCTGACACAAACGGGAGAATGGCCAGCCCCATTAACAATAATGGCGGACGGCGCTGATCCGGCCACTATTCGGCAAGAACACTGGGAATTGGCAGGACAAATACTGCAGAACAGCCTGCAGGATCACCACCACATATATGAAAGTATCCTAAGGCAAATTACTGGGAAGGGGCACGTATCTGAGGATACCTTCACTTGTTTTGGTGGAGTTAGATGCGTGGCCTAGCATGGAAGAAAATTGCTGTAGCGCACTACGCACGTCCACATTGTCCTTCTATACAGTTTTCATTATTAGCACTCACTGTTATATATACAATACAGTACACTAATTTTTTAACATGTTTTTACTTTTCAAATATTTTACTCACCCTGCAGTATCGCTGCACGGATCTCAGTAAGCCGCTCTGGGCACTTAAACTTCAGATTGGACCATTTCCGTTGGATCTGGACCGGGGTCCGCACAGTGTCGAAACGATGGCGCAAGCCTCGGATCACCTGCTGGGTCACCTCCTTTTTATGCTGGTTTGGGTGTGTGCCATCGTAATCCTCGCGGTCCATCAGCCAGATCATGTATTTCAGCTCTGGAGTGCACGCCGCGGCCTAGCGTTGTGCGTGCCTGCGTATTAAGCAATTGCTAGACAATAATACGCTGAGGATTCATACGCAATTTGTACGCTCATGCGTACGTGTTCAAAGAAATTGCGTACCTTTACAAAATGGAACGTTCGTTATTAGTGGGCGAATGTTCGCAAAACACCACATAATAACGTGTGATTTGTACGCAGATTCGCCGAATAGATTCGTCGAAGGTACGAATCTTATGAAAAGTTCGACGAAGATTCGGCGAAGCGAATTTTGGATGATTCACTCATCTCTAGTCTTACCCCTCTCACACAGACAGTACTTACCTCTCTCTCCCTGGCATCCGCGTCGCCTCTGATACCGGCATGGCTGCCGCTGCATCTCCTCGTCGGACAGATGAAAATATCCGGTGCCGGGCGGTGGGTCTGCATTTACTGCTCAGATGCGGAGCCAAACAACGTCATGTGCAGGCCTAATAAAGACGTTCTTCACACACTATTTTTTTCAACATTTTAAATCTTGTAAAAAAGCACCATGAATTTCAAACTGTTATTTTTTCATAGCATTTTTTGCAAATATTTTTTTATTTTAA